>JAODAL010063243.1:0-19341 GCA_025379985.1 Phyllomedusa bahiana
GGGGTTACTAGAAATGTGTTTATCCAATAAAATTTTCGGGCTCCCCAATACCCGGGAAATTTTTTATAGAAAAAATTTTTAAATAAAAAGATTTCCATTACAATTTTCACTAAGTCTTGGTGAACTTTATCCAGTGTTCTTTATAGATAGAGCTTGTCTGTGTTCGCCCGCGGGCCACCCCCCCCCCCCCCGCTCCCACCGCCGTGAATTTACAGCGGTAAAATGCTGCTTTAAAAATTTTCTCTAGCTAACTCTAAAATGTTCAAATCTCTAATCTAACTAAAATTGGAAGGACCCACAGCTAATAGTAGAGGTTTCTCTGTGCAGAATAAAACTAATTTGCTGAGCTGTTGGGCCACGGGCAGAGCCAGGTCCTATCCCTATGAGACGCTGAGAGACACTGAGGCTGAAACAGGAAACGCTGTTCTATGTAAAACGAGGTCATGTGATTTTTCCAGCCAATCGCAACCATACACATCCCAGTCTGACGTCGCACACACATCTCACCCTGCTCTATTCTGTAATCCCCCTTTTGCGGGCCCGCCAAAATTACAGGAAGCACCAAAAAAGGCCCCGATCTTAATAGATGATGCACAGATTTTAACCTTAATTATCGCATGATCTGGAAATTTCGATCACTGTAAAAACCTTGCCGATTTCAACTTTGTCGATAAAAATAGCTCAACACTAATGCCCATGTGTTTATCAATAGATTGGAACAACACAAAAATTACAGAAACATATTTCAAATCATAGATAACATTCATAAAAAGTTTTCTAGTACATAGTGTATCCCATCACTATGCAGAAACACATGGTGCTGATGACAAAGTAGTAAAGGTGATGCCTATAGATTTCATTTCCCCAAATATCCCTAATAGAACTGAGGCGCTCAGCAAAAAAGAAATGTTCTGGATTTATAAAAGACAAAGTCTGTCACCTTGGGGCCTCAATGAAGTGACAAATAATTAGGGATGGTTAATAGAAAGAAGGTAGGGGTTGTTAGCTACTGGTGGCAGCAATACTTATACTCACCCCATCTAGCAGTTATGGAATCTTTTTCTATTGCTGATAAATTTCCAAGTACATGATGTAAGAAAACATCTGCAGGTAGCTTAATTCTAAATTAACTTTCCCTGTGTAACAAGCATAATAATTTTCTGCTACTTTGTAAAAGTTAGGAATAGGGAGCTTTGGTGTCATACAGTGTCCAAAATAATGAATATCCCTAATAATCAAGTCTCATAGATTAGTATGGTCTTATAAAGTTTTTATGAATAGACTTCTTTTAAGTAATATAGTAAACTAGCTTATTTATTCATCTTATTTTAATTAAAAAAGTGGATTTTATTACAATGTGGACTTTATATAATAATGCTGGTCCCTTTTAAGGGGTGGAACGAATAGCATTGATGTGATAATCACATAACTATTTAAGTGATGATAAAGTTTGAGTGATGTGTGAACCTGATGAAGTGCCACAAGCACGAAACGTGTAGCTAGTTTTTTATTGAATAAATTACTCTTTTTTTATAGGCGGTTTTTTGCACTATTTACTCCTGTGACGCTTGTTCCTAGTAAACGTGTCTGTTCTAGGAGTCTGTTAGCCAGGGTGAGTGACAGCAGATTGATAGTTTTTATTGTTACCGGCCCAAATTCTTTTGGGAGCTAGGGTGTGGGAGAAGAAGCAGCCACTGAGGATTCTCAGACCAGAGGACTAATTGTGATCCATGAAACAGGCTTGTAAGGGAGTTGTGCCATACAAATGCGCAACCTGAGAAGGTGAGTGGAGATAAACAACCTCCTAGAACTTCCCCATTAGTGAGTAATAATACACTAGGTAGTGTTCTTTCTTTCTTTTCTTTTTCAATATTCATTCTTTGCTTATATACCACGCAGAAAATGAATGGAAATTTACTATAGTTTTCAATGAGGATGGCTAAAAACCTTGGGGAAAATATACCTCAAACATTTGTTTGTGGTTTCTAATGTGAATCCGCATACAAAACCACACAGAAATGAATAGGACTTTATTCTGACTGTAAACATGCGAGTAAAAAAAGACGACCCCAAATTCACTTGCAATATCATGTAAAATAATTGTAGAAAACCACGTTGTTTTCAATGACAGAATCTGACAAATTTTACTTGCCATGTGGAGGTACCCTGAGGTAGGTGGCCATTTTTCCTATATTTTCCTGCAACCACAATTTACTGGTGGTGGCTGAGATTTGGAGACAACTCCTTGAAGTAAAATAAATATTGAACTAATGGACAGTATGTACAGTATATACACAATACTTCAATATACTGTGGGAGGAATTGTTTAGATTAAGGCAAATCTATTTTTGAAGGAAATTGTTACAGGTACGGCCAGTTCACATCTGTGTTGAAGATTCTGTATGGAGGTGCAAAGGGACCCATTTTATGATGGACACGACTGGTGCTTGATGGAACCCATTGACTATGTTTTCCTCATGGTGTCTGTCATTTTAACGGAAAAACTTCAGTAGCATGTTACAAAAATTTTTCCACAATTTTTGATGGAGGAACCTCCAACGCAGATATACGATGGCCCTTAATTGGTTTCTGGTGCATTGATTTTTGGAAGTAGATTTTTCATTATTTTAACCCCACTTTGCATAAGCCATTTTCATTTTTTACATTTTTTTTTATTAAATCAGTTGAAGGGGGCTTGTTTTTTGTGGAATAAGTTGAACTTTTGGTGCCATTTTATATATCATATGTTGCGTCTGGAGGCAGAAAAAAATTCTTTGTGAGGTGCAATAAGAAAAAAAAATGGAAATGAGCCATTATTTTCTGTGTTCCATTTTTACAGAATTTACCATATGGTATTAATTATGTTATAACAAGCATATACTCCAAGAAAGGAGAGGATTCCAGCGGGTAGAGTATCCATGATTTATTCCATAACTAGGGTTAATGTTGTGAGTAATGCCCAGGATCATGTGATTATATGACGCAAGTCTTTTAACTATATATATTTGTGTGTTAGTTGTAAGTATTTTATGCTGTGAACAAGAATCCTGTGGGATTTGAAACGCGTTGGCGTGTAATGCTTTTTTCACTGCCCTGTGGATTAAATATGGAATAAACCGTGGATACCCGCTGGAATCCTCTCCTTTTTTGGAGTATATGCTTCTTATGTCGGGGCGTTGACTGGCGGCCTTTCCGTGCGGATCTGAGAACCACGCCAACACGGGCAACGATCAGAAGTAAGGCGAAGAAGTGCACTGAGGCACAACGGTGTACATGCAGAGGGGTAAGCGACAGCATATGAATCTTTGTCTGTATATGTTTATTAATTATGTTAACTCTATTTTATCCTCATGCTCACAACAAGGAGGACAGGTATTGGATAATGAAGGGAGGAGGGGCGTCTTCTCTATATAACAGCTTAGACGTTGTAGTTGTCCTATCTAGTGTTAATCAAACCCTTCTAGAAAAGTTAAGTTCTAGTAGAACTTCTTGAATTTTTAGAACTTGAACTGAACATTTAACTGTTAGTTCGAGTAAAGTTCTAGTTCTAGTTCGACGTGCCATTTTCAGTTACGTTGTCAGTGGCTTTCTGCACTTTTGGCGGCCATCCAATCAGTGCAGAGCACAGAGAAGATTTAAAAATTTTATTGCTGAGGTGTAGGGCTCTCATTGGCTGCTAAAATCACATGACCATGTTATGTATATTTCACTGTATTGCCTTGTAAATACACACCGTCTCCAAATCTCCTATTTGTCAAAGGGGCTTTTGGGCCCACTCAGGATGCAGGGCCCAGTAGCAGCTGCTACTGCTGCAACTCCTATGGCTACACCCCTGCTTTCAAGCTGTCCTCATCTTTTCAGTTAGCCATTGAAAGGAATGAAGTATTTTAGCCTCTCAATTTTTTTCTGTCACTCTTAGAGCCAAATTTTCTTCACTAAGTTGTTCCACGTATCCAGTTTACTGTTATAGATGGTAATTACAGCTTTTCCTCACCTGTATAGGTATAAAAATTAACCAGATTATCTTCTCCCATTGACTTTAATGGGGTTCTAGTTCGAATAGAACTTTGAACTGAACACACTAAAGTTCGAGGTTCTAATCGAACTACAATCTTTTACTGCTCGCTCATCTCTAGTCCTGTCTGCAGCATCTATGTGGATAAACAACCACAATCAAACCTGCAATCATGGTTGGGCCTGTAAGGACTGGGCGCAGGTATGCAAAAAGCAAAAGATAGAAACAGCACTGGAAAAGTTAAAAAAGTGCGCGCCAAACTGACTGAACCAAATCAGAAGTAGATCCAAAAAAATAGAAATGGACAGCAATTAAAAAGCAAAATGTGTCTTTATTTCTCCTGGCAACGTTTCAGCTTTAAACAGAGCTTGAAAAAAAGTTAAAAGAATTGAACTTATTTAGTCTTGAGAAAAGACAGCTTTGGGGGGACATGATTAATTTATATAAGAGTATGGGGAAAAATTATTTCATGTAAAGCCCCCTCAAAAGACAAGGGGACATTCCCTTCGGCTAGAGAGAAAAGGATTCAATCTCCAGAGGAGAAAAGCCTTCACTGTGAATCTGTGGAATAGCTGCCTGAGGAGCTGGTTACAGCAGGAACAGTTGGGAGTTTCATGAAAGGCTTAGATATCTACCTGAAACAAAAGAATATTAATGCGTACATAGCTATGTAAAATTCTGGATCCTGGCTGGTGACGGCTCTGGGGTCAGAGATGGGTGTCTTCCCGGGAGCAGATTGGTTCTTGCCTTGTGGGTTTCAATGCATTAACCAGTGGGGAGGCTGGGCTTAAAATCCTTGTCTCCCTCCCTTCACCCACATTTTCCCCACCCTTGGTTGAACTTGATGGACACGTGTCTTTTTTCAACGGTACTAACTATGTAACTATTATAATAAAAACAAACTGCAGTGTTTGTGGCTTCTGCAAACAATATAATGATCATATTTTACTATTCTGTCATTTTATGCATTTTACATCTCAGCAGAACAAGGAGCAAGGAGTAGAAGCAATCATCATCTCTTCCATTTATATTGATCTGTCTAAAACATAAGGAACTGTCTGAATTGTCACATGCCTCTCAGACATCCAAGGGCAGCATTTGTCAAAATATGTGTAAATCATTGACTGGAGGATTAGTGAGGTGTTAAGTGTTTTTTTTTAAAGATAATTGATAATCTTCTGCTACTTTGTGTTGATTTCCTTTATTTGTAGCCTCACTAAACAAAGCAATGCATTTTTGTTGTTTAGCTTCATATAAAATGTTCATTATTTAGAACAATATTGGTATAAGTCTGACATAGAATTTCATAAAACTTCAGTAGTGACCTACTATGTAATCATGTTAAATGAAAACTATACTATTTTGCATTAAACACAATCCAAATAACTTAAAAAAAAACAATAAGTAGGAATACTTTTATTATGATATAAACTACACTCTGCATTTAGTCAAAACTAAAAGTCAAAAACTGTTGTCTGGGGAGACATTTAGGGCAGCATGTATGAAATTTGTCATTTAAACGCCAAATTTCATAAACATAATATTAGTATAGAATGCGCCTGATATATGAACCTGCTGTACAGTGGGACACAAATCAGGCGCATTCTCGCACTTGCACGACATTTCTTGGTCTGTTCCAGCAGTAATGTGCCTAGAAAAGCCATAGTGAAGCTATAAATCTATAGCTTCGTATGGTTCTAGTGTGCCCCCAAACATCCCCGACCCCGAAAATCATGCGCAGGACAAAGTGCCGATTGTGCTTTGTAATGCGCCTGAAATTGCTGTACGGGCAATGTAAGCATGTAGCAAATGGGTCTGCTCTGGATATAGGGCTGCAAAGACGCCCGATATCTGGCGCAGCCCCATTCATACATGAGGCGTTTTGTGGCAGGTTGCATGTCTCTTATTCCTGGGTAATATGACTTCATATTTGTAATCATACTTTTATTATTTGATATTATTTCTCGCAGTGAATCTGGTTTATATTTATATCACTTGACATATTACTATTGTAATCAATACTATGATGCATTGTAGTTAAATTTATTTTTGTTGTCCCAGTGTTTTAAGTGATATAGTGTCCTGCTTTTTTGAACTATGTATGATATTTAACTGTGATTAAAAACATAGTGTCGGTTTTGTGAAATGTATTTGTTATAATAAAGTTTATTGTGGATTTTTTACATTTTTATATAGTGTTTTTGAGTCATCATTTTTGTTTGGTTTATAGCTGGTATATTTAAAGTGATAGCTGTCTATTTGATCTGCTTCTGAATTGGTATTCCGTTCATACGTGTCGCCCCCTAAAGTCTCCCCAGACAACAGTTAAATCTGTTGATGCTCCATTAAATCAGAGAATTACGTCTGAAAAAAATGCAACTGAATTCTTATCTTTGAGATCAGAAATCCATTGCAATAGTCAAAAAGTATTTGTGGATATTCAGGATCTTCCAAGGAGCTCATGTTGGTGTGATAGGCAATAGCTCAGTCGATACTTACGTGTTACTGACTACCTACAGGTCTTTGTATACACACTTGTTTTGTGACCTTTATTTCCAGTGAATGCTTTTTCAGAATGACTTTATCTCACTAGTTTTTTTATCTTGTGCAGATTATGAAGTGCTATTGCTAATGTATTAGATGGTGCGGGGGTCGCTAATATTGTTGATACATATTACCACTGATCTTCTTACTTTGAAGGTTACTAGGGGTTAACTAGTTTCTCTCCTTTTCCCTTTAATTACTATCTTCTGTTCCCTCTGACTATATGGCGTATAGCAATTCACCACACTTAATGCAAATAATAAAATACATTAATAATATGACACTAAAACACAACACAACTTGTTACAAATAATTATGTTTGAAACAGTATACACTCAGCATACATCAATCAATATAATAACGAACATGCAATCTATTTACTGATATCTGGTTGCAATCGTTAGAAATCCCTTTACTCCCCAAGTCCCACCATACCACCCCACCTAACAGCACTGACTATTTTTATACTAATGGTTATACCGGGAGTAGAGGGTAGAATACCCTTTTAAATATTTTATATAAATATGGGGCTATTAGGGTCAAGGAAGGGTTAATGCAGCAGGTTCACACGAGAGGGACTGGTTAGGAGTATGGGGGTTTTGGTTTAGTGATATATTCACATGGAAGGTAATAATTGGGTAGGGAGGATATAGTGCGGCAGCTGGTTGTGAATTGGTGTCCTAGTGGAGGGGGGTGCTGTGTGTCTTTAGTGGGGTCTCTCTGGGGCTGAGAGCACTGGGTTTTTACACCCCCCTGGTTGTAAAAAAACACCCTTTAACATCCACACGGAACACCCTAAACGGACAAAATTATTTTTTCTTTTAAAACCCTAACTTCTTAACTGTTACGGTACAGCACTGTGTTTTAAGACAATAAAGAATGTCCCAACTGCCCAGGCAATTAACCTTCACCACTGGTTATATGTTAGGAATTAAATTTAATTTTAACTTCAGGGATAGCAAGAATCTCTGGTTTGCCCTGATAGCAAAAGGGGAATAAAGACTTGATAAAAACACAGAACCAAACACAACAGAGGTGGTGGGTTTTAGAGCTAAAGGCTATCGGGGTTAGTGGTATACTCAGCCAGTGGAAAGCAGTAGTAAAGCCTGTAGAGGAGGACTGTGGTGCAGCAGCTGATTGTGAGCTGGCTGCCCTGGTGTAGGCTGGTGTGTTGTAAGCACCCCCACTCTTAAAGTGAGGGAAATACAGAATCAGTGCCCTCCCTCCCCCTTTTATCTGTTATAAATGCAATAGAGAGAAAACACTTGTGCTGTTAGATGTAACAGTATACACAACAACAAGGAACTTGTCCTTATGATGCTTGAAGTGTTCTATGTGCACATTATATCATCTGCTTGTAACATTATAAGAGTTATGTTTTTTTCCCAAATTTGTTAAAGATTTTAAAAATTTTTTTTTATCCAAAAACATCTTATTATCTTATTATTGTTTTATCTGTGTTTAAAGGGAGTGCAGGTATCCCCATACACTTGTGGCTTAGATATAGTGCGTGGTAGGTGCTTGTGCTTATCTTTGAATCTATTATAAATGGTTTATTCTTTGCACATCTTTCTCATGCCAATGAGCACCTGAACATGCAGGTAATATAAAAAACAGTCTTGGAGCATGAAGGAGAAACTTTTAGCTGCAGCATGTTGCCTATTCAATCCCTGATTGGTGGACAGTGCATGGCAAATGAACCCTACCTGCCCTTTATAAAACAAGTGTGCAACCGATTCAATGATAAATGCAGCAGCAAGGAAAGTAGAGAAAGCTAATTTCCCCCAGCTTCCTTTTCAGGGGCTTTCAGGGAAAGACCTTTTCCTGTAGTTTTTGCCGGGGAGGGGGAAGGGGCGGAGGTTTAGGGGTGGTTTGCAGAGATGTTTAGATATGTTTCCGCAAGTTCCAAGGGAGCTAGTGGATAGTCAGCACCAGAAGCAGTCATTGCAAGAAGCCTGACCCGTATAGCAAGTGAAGAAGACAAAGGAGGCCTTATTCCCTGCCCCTATGCATAGTAGGAGGAAAGGGTTTTAAAGAGAACGTAAACATATTTTCCCCCCCTTGCTGAGGGCAGCACAAGTTTAGTGTCAGACCTGCTTTTCCCCCGCACTGCGCCCCCTTATTCGTGGGAATTGCAGCATTTTTAGGGGCTTTTTCCCCCCTTTTTAAATTTTTTTTCATGGAAGGGTTGTTGTACCCCCAACCAAAGGAAAGGGCCCCGCCCACTGACTTTTTATTTTTTACCTATTAAAAGTACAAATTTTTATCAGTAGAGGTGGGGGGGGCCACCCCCGTTTGGGCCAGTTTGAAAAAAACGGCCCAACTCTAAAGGGAAACTCTTCGAATAAATCTTCGGGGCTAAAAACTGCAAAACTGAGTTTAAAAATACCCCAAAAACCCGCCAGCTTTTTAAACGGGAATAAGGGACACAGACTGGAAAAGCGGGTTGCCCATTTCCTTTTGTTCTGCCCTCAGCCAGGGGGAAAAAAATTAATGTGACGGGTTCTCTTTAATGACTATTTTTGAAAAAAGTTATGCCTACAAACTAATCCAGATGTTAATTTTGGGGTTTTGGGAAAATCGGGGGTTATATGTCAACAAAGGTTTCTATAAAAAATTTTCTTGTAATAATTCGGGAGCATTTGGGGTTTTTATTCATATAAATGGAGAAAGGTTTGGGGTTTTGAGACATCCAAAGGGGTTAAGTTCCCCATAAATACGTACGCTCCAAAAAAAAAACGGGGGGGTTTTTTAGAATTTTTGTCGGGCCCCTAAAATAAATCTGTCCCGGGGCTCCTATAGACTTTCTTTTTCCGACCCCCCCCCCCCCCCCCCCCCCCCCCCCTGGCGCGCAAGCACCAGGAAGATTTGATAAATCCCCCTTCTTTCCCCCAAATGCTTTTTACAAAAACAGAGAAAATGTAGATAATCATAGCTCCAATGAGAGTTAGGGTTTACCTTTATTTTTTCGGCCCGGGAAATTTTTTCGGGCGTTTTGGGCAGCACAATTATCCCCCCAAATTTCCCAGGCTGAAAATAGCCCCCTGTTAAATTTACCCTAAGCATCGGGGCGGTGGGGCAGTTTATCTCTGTATGAACGCCCGGGAAACCCACTAATTGTGAAACTCCCACAGATGGAGAGTGAGTTACAGCAAATACCCGGGGCTCTGCTAAAAAGACAGGTAGGGTTTTTATTCCCATCTCGGGGTTTCCCTAAATCACGGGGTTTTTAAATAGTGCTCAAGGAGTGCTGTTTAAAAAGGGAAAAGTAGGAAGCCTTCAAAGCCCCCCTGCTCCCCCGGTGCTGGTGTTCATGGGGACCCCCCCCGGGGGCCTCGGGAACTGGGCTGGAGTTTTTGCCCTCCTATAAGACAAATAACACCGCAGTGCAGAGGATCTACTTCTCCTGGATTTCCCCTCTAACAAGGGAATAAAACCCCCTCCGTTTTCAACAGAAATCACCTTTTATCAATTTTTTTAAAAAAAATTTAAAAAAAAAAACACAAAATAAAATATTATGAAAATAAAAAACAAACAAATTAAACCCCAACTTTTTGCCCGCCCTTTATTTACCCTAAAACCTACAATTTAAAAGTCCTTTTAAAGGAAAAGTGACACAGTTAAAAAAGTAATTTTGGCCCCCTCTTTTCCCCGTAAAAAAAAAAAATTTAAAAAAATTTTTAAGAACAAACTAATGTAAAAATGACATCAAAATAAAACCTAACATCACAAAAAAAGTAAATAAATAAGTACAAGAAAGCGTCAACATTTAAACCTAGTGTATAGGAAAAGGGAAAAAAGGTCTGGTCAGGAAGGAGGGTAAACGGCCCAAGCAGAAACTGATTAAACTGGCTCTGACATGAAATTTCCCCACTTGGGTACTTTTGTCTCAGGGCATTAGGAAACAATTTGGAGGAATGAGTTTATTGATTTATTGTCATTATTACCCTTTTGCCAAAAAGAGTCTTTTTATCAATTTTAAAAAAAGGGGAAAGGAATAGAAGTGTCAAGTATACAGTAAGAGAAGAGCAGCACCAATTTCCAAGAATCACTGGTTACAGGCGTTTTGCTTTTGTAGTTGGAGAAGAACAGCCAGAGAAATTTTCTGAGTTATTTCAACATGTTGACATTATACGATGAGCTTTGATGGTACAGCCTGGTTTTTATATGATTAAACGTTCAGACAAAAAATACCATCACACAATTGTAATGACCAGTACTGACACAGTGGTCACCGGGTATTTGTGGATCCCCTGGGCCACCACGAGCATAGATGGTGTAGGTATGGAGACCATGTCAGGAAGCTGAGGGCTAAAGGGGAAACCCCATTTTTTTCCCCAAGGGCCCCCCGGGGGAACCCCCCGGTTTTCTACCCCTTATGTGGCTTCTCCCCAAAAGCAACCAAAGTCTAGGACAAGGACACCGAGCATAAACAGAGGTGACGGGTTTCCCGCAGGGATAGCCTAAACAATAGCAGAGTCCCCAGGCGGGAAAATTTGGGAGGTACAAAAAGCAGGATACAGCAGGGGAAAATTAGGGAATTTGGGCTAAGCAAATGGATTTTAAACAGGGACTTTAAATGTAAACAGCAGCTTTCAAAAAAACCCGACGGGGAAATAAGCAAGGAAAGGCCTTTTAACACGGAGGTAACAAGGGCTTGGACAGTTTAAATTTGGAACTGTCCCCTTAAAATCAGGCACTGCCACTTTTGGGGCTTTGAGGGCATTGAGCGTGCAAAAGGCACCACAGAGCAAAGGGGAAAAAATGGGTTAAAATTTAAAACCCGCGGGAGAAAACTGCCCGCAGGGAAGGGGACTCACCACCAAGTTAAGTACAGCAGAGGACACAGCAGCAGGGACACTGGTCGCCACGAGATTCGCTGAGAGAGCGGGGCGGGGGGCACGGGGGACCCCCTGCATCCCAAACCAAAAGGACCCGCAGCCAATCCAAGGGCAAACCTTTAATTTTGAATTGAGACTATAAAAATGTCCTTCTATGGTTTAATGCTTCAAAAAATCATCCCCAGAACAGTTTGCAGGAGGAAAAAAAAGCAGTGAAAATTGCCAAAAGGGGCATGTGCCCCGGACAGCCCTTTCCTGCTGCAGGAGGGCCCGGGGACTCACTCCAAATAGAAAAAATTTCCCTCTAGAGGTTTGCTTTTTTCTAGTCGGGGGAAAATGCCTTTCATTACGTCCCTTTTCCACGTGACTTGGTGGGCCCAGACCAGTTGAAGTCTGGGGAAAAAGTGCATATGTCTGGGAGAAAGCCCCTTTTTTAAATAAAGTTTATTTTTTTATTCTGTCTGAAACTATTGGGATGTGTTTTCGTATTTGTTAAAGGATTTTTTTTGAAAAAGTTGAAATGGGCCCAAGGTTTTTATGGTAAATTCGAAATTTTCAGTTTCATCGTTTAATTTAAAGGTTTAAAAATCTGTGCAAAATCTTTTAAAAGATGGGCGTTTTTTTCGGCCTTCCTGTAATTTTGGGGCCACCAAATAAAGTTTAAACGGGAATAGACAGGGGAAATGGGGTGTGCGACCGTCATGACTGGGATGTGTATGGTTGCGTTTTGGCTGGAAAAATCACATAAACCCTTTTTTCATAAAAAAGCTTTTTCCTTTTTCCCACCCTCAGTGCCCCCTTCAGCTTTCCGGGGGAAATGGGCCCTGGCGCTCTGCCGGGGGGCCAAACGGGCCTCCCCAAAATTTATTTCTTTTTCCCTGCACAGGGGAAACCTCTACATTAGTGTGACCCTTTCCCAATTTAGTTAGTTTAAAGGGATTTGAACTTTTATTTTATTTTCTAGAAAATTTTTAAAAAGCAGCATTTTACCGCTGAAAATTCACAGTGGGGGGGGGGGGGGGGGCCCCCGGGGGCGAACCCAGACAAGCTCTATCTAAAAAAAGGAAAAAACTGGATAAAGTTCCCCCAGATTTATTTGTAGACAGGGTAAGGGGAAAATATTTTTTATTTTTAAACATTTGCTATTTAAATATTTCCTGGATATTGGGGGAGCCTGAACTTATATTGGGTAAACATCAAATTTTTAGTAACTGCGGTCTCTTTTTTTAGCTGCAAAACTCCAATTTTTTTATCAGTATTTCAATTTTAGTAGGTGTTTTTAATTTTACCTATTAACCTGTGACTGTTTATATATCCCCGGCACTTTAAAATTTCAAACCAGCCCAAACCCTTTTAGTCCGCCCCAGGGTTTTTTTGTTGCCCAAAAATTTCCGTGTCCCCGTACGAAAAAAATAAAAGTTACGGGGTTTTTTTAATTTTTGCGCACCCACACTGTTTTATGACGGCATTAAAGTAAAAACTTTTTAAAAAAGCCCAAATTTTATTAAACAACCCCAGGTGAATTGAAAGGTGCGAAAATACCCTTTTTTATATCAAAACATAACATTAAAGTTGGTTTTTTTTACTTTGCACACCCCCACGTTTATTGGGTGCAAACATCTACGTAAAACTTAAAACAGCAATTCTATATTCACCCCCAAAGGGGAAAATTTAAAAAGGGGCAAATAATACCGTTTATTATATAAAAAAAATAACATTACGTGTTTTTTGACTTTTTTTCGCACCCAGCACTGTTCATTGACGCAGCATTCTACTTTAAAACTTTAAAAAAAAGCAATTCTATATTCACCACAGGTTTAATTGGGAAAAGGGGCAAAAAAAACCGTTTTTATATCAAACTAACAATTACGTGTTTTTGACTTTTGCGCACCCCGCACTGTTTATTGACGCAGATCTACGTAAACTTTTAAAAAGCAATTCTATATTTTCCCCAGGGGAATTGAAAGGTTTCAAAAAAAACCCTTTATTATATTAAAAAATAAAAAGTTACTGTTTTTTTACTTTTTCACCCAGCACTGTTCTACCAGCATTTCGTAAAACTTAAAAAGGGGGTTCTATATTCCCACAGGTGAATTGAAAAATGCAAAAAATACCGTTTATTTATCAAAAAAAAACATTACTGTTTTTTAATTTTGCCACCCCCGCACTGTTCATTGGCAGCATCTACGTAAACTTAAAAAGCAAAATTTTATATTCACCACAAGTAAAATTGAAAGGTGCAAAAAAAACCCTTTATTTATCAAAAAATAACATTACGTGTTTTTTTACTTTTTCCACCCCGCACTTTCATTAGCAGCTCTACGTAAATCTTAAAAAAGCAATTCTATATTAAAACCCCAAGGTAAAATTAAAAGGGGGCAAAAAAAAACCGTTTATTATTTCAAAACATAACGGGTTACGTTTTTTTTGGGACTTTTGCGCCCCAGCACTTTTTCATTGACGCGGCATCTACGAAAATCTTAAAACGCAATTCTATATTCACCACAGGTGAATTGAAATTTTTGAAAAAATTTCCGTTTTTTAAATATTAAAACTTTGACATTTAACTTTTTTTTTGACTTTTTGCGCCCCCAGCACGGGTTTTTTTGGGACGCAGCATCTACGTAAATTTTTAAAACAGCAATTCTATACACCACAGGGGGAATTTGAAAGGGTTTGCAAAAAATATCTTTTTTATTAAATAAAAAACAAAAACAGTTACTTTTTTTTTTTACTTTTGCACCCCCAAAGCACTTTTCCCTTTTTTGACCCCAGCATCTACGTAAATCTTAAAACGGCAATTCTAAAAATTCACCACGGGTTTGAATTGAAAGGTGCAAAAAATACCTTTTTAATTATATAAAAACAAACGGGTTTACTTGTTTTTTGACTTTTGAAAACACCAAAACTTTTTCATTGACGAGCTTTTTACGTAAATCTTTAAAAACACAATTCTAAAATGCACCACTGGTTAATTTAAAGGTGAAAAAAAATACCGTTTATTTTATCAAAAATAACATTTACGTGTTTTTGATTTTTGCCCCACCCAGTACTGTTCTTTGACGCACATCTAGAAATTTTTAAAACAGCAAATTCAAAATTTCCCACCACAGGTGAATTGAAAGGGGGGAAAAAAATTTACCGTTTATTAAAATAAAAAATTTAACATTACGTTTTTTTTTGACTTTTGCCCCCCGCACTGTTTTTTGAGGACCCTACGTAAATTTTAAAAACAGCAATTCTATATTCCCCACAGGTGAATTAAAAGGTGAAAAAAATTCCCGTTTATTAAATAAAAAACTAACAGTTACGTTTTTTTTGATTTTTTGGTGCCCCCAGACCTGTTCATTGAAGCATCATCTACGTAAATTTTTAAAAACCAAGCAATTCTTTTTTCACCACAGGTGAATTAAAAGGTCCCAAAAAAAACCGTTTATTATTTTAAAAAACAAAAACAGTTACGTGTTTTTTCCCCTTTTGCACCCCCAAAGGCACTTTTTCTTTGGGAAGCAGCTCTACGTAAATTTTAAAAACAGCAATTTAAAATTTCAGCACAGGTGATTGAAAGGTGAAAAATTTTTTTCCGGGTTTTTAATAAAAAAACATAACATTTACGTTTTTTTTTTTGATTTTTGCACACCCCACTTTTTCATTGACCAGCATTTTAGGGTAAATTTTTAAAACAGCAATTCTATATTCACCACAGGTAAAATTGAAAGGTGCAAAAAAATCCCGTTTATTATATCAAAAAAATAACAGTTACGTTTTTTTTTGACTTTTGCGCACCCGGCACTGTTCTTTGACGCAGCTTTAACTTTAAATCTTAAAACAGAAATTTTATATTCCCCCACAGGGGGAATTTGGGAAAGGGTTTGCAAAAAAAAACCGTTTTTTTATATAAAAACAAAACATTTTACGTTTTTTTTTGACTTCTGCGCACCCACCCACTTTTCCTTTGACGCAGCATCTACGAAAAATCTTAAAACAGCAATTCAAATTTTCACCACGGGTGAATTGAAAGGTGCAAACAAGCCCCTTTTAAAATTATATCAAATCATAACAGTTACGTTTTTTTTGACTTTTGCACCCCCAGCTCTTTTTCATTGACCAGCATCTACGAAAAAAAAAACCCAAAAAACAGCAATTCTCTTTTCACCACGGGTTAAATTAAAAGGGTGAAAAAAAATACCTTTTTTATTATACCAAAACAAAACAGATAACGTGTTTTTTGTATTTTTTGCCAGTCCAATTTGTTGATAGACACCTTGCAGTTAAATTTAAATCCAGCAATTTTTTTTTCATTAGAGGGATTTGGGAATAGCTGTGATTTGCCTTTTTTAATAAGAATTTTCCCAAAACTATTCCATATTTTCTCAAATTTTTTATTTTGAAAGGGAGCGAAAGCGGGTGGAAAAGCGAGCAAAGAGGGGGGTAGCACATGGGGGTAGGGTCGGAGAAGGTGCTCCTTCCAGTGCGGGCGAAAACACGCATCCAGCGGATCGTCAGTTGCAGGCCGTCGGCCGTCTCGCGGGGTCGGGCCCTGTAATCTAAAAAACGAACATCGTCGCCAATCTTCCTTCAGTGGTTAAATGAAACCTGCATCGAGTCTTACTCCTCTCCTCGCGCCCATGGCCACAAAATGTCGTCATAGCATCATCAGCACCGCCCCCAAACATAAAGCAGCCCAAATGCAACTCGTGTACCCCCCAATGGGGATAACCCATTGTTAAAGACCCTTTGATGACAAAATGCGGTTGGGGTCAGAAGGCATTTTAAAAATCAAAGGAGATTTGTCTGCTCTGACGCCCAGTTACTGATGCCATCAAGGGGGTGAAGGAACCCGATCAATCGGAAAAAATCCCGGGCGGTCGGCAACCCCTTGCAGTCCCCCTTGCTTGTAGCCCGCAGCTTCTGGATGAAAAAATCAGGTCGACCAAGTCACCTGTTTTGATGATGATGATGATGACGACATTGGGACCCACCCTGGTCTTTTCCGCGAATTGTTTTCCGAGCGCTTCATCAGGGGACGAGGGGAAGACGATGGGGTAGTGTCAATAGGGTTCCCCCCCAAAAAAGGGGAAAGGGGGCGGTCGCAGAAGTCCGCTGATATGATTCCGCCCGCCACGGTCAGCCAAACCCCGCTCCTCGCTTTTCCCGTCAAAAAGGGCCAGGACCCCTCAAGCCTGGTCTTCTTTGAGCAAGCCTCTGATTCACCCAGCATGTCAATATGCCCGCCTTGCCGTAAACGCATAAGTAAGCAAGAACCTAAAGTGGTTAAACCACCACCAACATGTCTAGTCACATGCAAGCGAATTGCATGAGTTTAAAATGGAGGGAACACTTGGCCAAAAAGGCCAGACCGACGCCGGCCTTCAACCACTGTCACACCCTTTCTCTCCGCCTCCTCCTCCCTCCGCCACCACCAAGCGTTCCCATCTGCCATGTCTCACAGAGTCATGATCAGGGATCCAGCACTCCGCTTCAAGCCTCCACCGCGCCCGAGTACCACCACACGCACCAGAGACCCATCCTACCCCTTCTCCATCCGCCATTTTTGACGACCTGCACGCCGTACAGTTGGCCAGTCTAGCATCCAGCCTTCTGTCCTTCCAGGTTTGTGGAGCAGAAAGAAACAACTTTAACCCAAAACATCCCAAAGCCAAAAGCCAGAATGTCCGCATTGGCCAGCTTTTGGCCTTGAAATGATGCCTTCCGTCTAGTGGACACAGATGGGTTTCCGCCACGTCATTGCCCTCGCCTGCCCCCAAACCAGATCCGAGCAGGGAATCCTTTGTTTGCCAAAAAAGCCGACCCTGGCCCTGTCCAGCCACGTGGTCATCTAAAATTTCAAGCGTGTTGTTCTGCATCTGTGTCCGGAAAAGTCCATCTCACCACCACACATGGACTAGTAAGCACGGCGCAAGGCCGCTATATCTCTGTGACAGCTCACTGGGTGAGCTGGGGTGATGTCCTCTGGGGGTGACGGTGGGGCTCTCAGGCTCGCGCACGCTCTTCAAAACCGGCAGGGATGGTGCAGGGCTCTTCCCCCAAGGTGCCTCAGTGGCATCACGTGCCCAGAGACACCAGCCGTGTTGAAAATTAATCTGCCTTGGAGACCGCCACTCACAGGTCAGGAGCTGTTGAACGCTCTAAGCAACGAGACCGAGCGCTGGCTAGGTGACAAGAACCTTGTCCAGGCAAGGTGGTGGTGCGATAACGGGCCGTAATCTGCTGGCCGCCCTTAGATCGTAGGCTGGAGCACATCCCTTGCCTCACCTGTCATGAACCTTGTCGTCCAGAAATTTCTAAAGAGCTACCCAGGGTCTGGACTGGCCCTGCTGAAGAAGCCGGTCGAGGTCCTGAGTTCGTCACTTCCGCCGTTCGCACCCTGCTTCGTTCCCGCCTGGGGCTGCGTTGCAGCGTCAGCTCGGCCTCCCCGTCAACCGTCTCATTGTTGACGTGGCAACACGCTGGAATTCAACCCTCCACATGCTCCAGCGATTGTGGCAGCAGCGCAATGCCATTACGCAGTACGAAGTGACACATGGCCTGACAAGCAGCGGTACGGACCTCGGGGTGTTGAACCACCGAGAGTGGAGGCAGGTGAAAGAGCTCTGCACCATCCTTGCCAGTTTTGAAGAAGCCACCAAAATGGTCAGTGCGGACAATGCCCTTGTCAGCATGAGCATTGTGGTGATCTTAGTTCTGGAACGATCGTTGGACACTCTGAAACAACAGGTCCCGCCAGCGACGGAGGAGGAGACGGACACAGATGCGGACACGGAGCCTTTCTCTCCGTCAAATCCACAAGGCCCGACAGTTTCACAATTTCATCGGTCTTCATTAGGCAGTGGTTCGGGGTCCAGAGCTAGTGCAAGGTGGCGCATCAGCTCTCAGGGTGCATCATCTCAGGCAAGTCAGGGCTGTGTTGAAGCTGTGCTGGAGGCAGCGGAGGAGGAGGAGGAGGAGGAGGTATTCCTAGACACCGATGTTACCGACGTCCCTGCCTTGGAAAGAGGTTGGCGCGAATTTGAGGCGGAGGAGGAAGATGAGGAAGATCAGTTTGCTAGTGCCCCTCGACCCAGAGGCTTGGGAAATCAAGGCTCCATCTCTCACATGAGTGCTTGGATGCTCCATTTCCTCCAACATGATCCTCGCATTAAGGCCATCAAAATGAACAACAGTTACTGGGTGGCCACCCTCCTGGATCCCCGGTACAAAACAAAAATCAGCACTTTCCTTCCACCCACCCAAATAGAGAGTAAAATGCAGGAAATGGAGACCTTGCTGATTGATCAACTGGAGACATCTGTTTCGTCTGCTTCACGTTCCCCAAATGTCACGGTGGAACAACATCAGCGACGTGACAGCAGTAGAGTGCCAAGTAGGCGTAGCGGCAGCAGCAGGCAAGGTGGCAGAAGCCTAATGGGTGACCTCTGGCAATCTTTGTTTACCACCTCACCAACGAATGCAATGCAGGGCACACATCCAACACACAGAGATCAGCTTAAGATCATGGTGCACGACTATCTGCGTCTCAACACCGATGTTTTTGCATGTGTTCCGGACCCAATAGACTTCTGGGTATCCAAAATGGACGAATGGCCCGAGCTGGCTCGTCACGCCATAGAGGTGTTGTCCTGCCCAGCAGCCAGCGTCATATCTGAGCGGACCTTCAGCACAGCTGGAGGAGTCATTACAGACAAACGCATCCGGCTTTCCACAGATAATGTGGATCGTTTGACTTTCATCAAGATGAATCAGGCATGGATCTCTGATGATGTTGTGGCCCCAATTGCCGAGGTCACCGATTAGTTGCCAGTCTACTTCACATTCCTTTTCAAACAGAAATGGTCCTCTTGAAAACTTTTTTTTAAAATGATCATTTCTTACTGCAATTTTTATTCTCTTTCCCAACAGTTCATTTTGCTGGTTTTGCTG
>JAODAL010063244.1:0-19341 GCA_025379985.1 Phyllomedusa bahiana
CTATAGTAAGGACGTCCGCTGTCTCCATAGATTTGAAAAAAAGTCCGCTTTCCCATAGACTTATAGTAAGAAAGCCCGTGTTCCCCTGACTCTATATTTTGAATCCCCCCCGTCTCCCATAGACCTTAAAAAGAACCCCCCTGTCTCCCCTAGACTTAAAGAAGAAACCTCCCCCTGTCTCCCATAGCTCTATATAAAACCTCCCGCTGTCTCCCATAGACTCATTGAAGAATCCCTTGGGCTCCCTAGACTCTATTAAGAAATTCCCCCTGTCTTCCCCTAGACTCTTATAAAGTCCGCTGTCTCCCATAGACTTTGAAGAAGTCCGCTGTCTCCCAAGACATTGTAAAAACTCCGCCCGTCTCCCATAGATCTTTGAAAATCCCGCTGTCTCCCATGACTCTAAATAAAAACTCCCCCTGTCTCCCCCTAATCTATAAAAAACCCCGCTGTCTCCCCTAGACTCTATAGTAAGAAAATCCGCTGTCTCCCATAGATCTATATAAGAACTCCCTTGTCTCCCATAGACTCTATAGTAAGAAGTCCCGCGTCTCCCCTAGACTTTGTAAGAACCCCCATCGTCTCCCATGATCTATAGTAAAGAAGTGTGTCTCCCTAGACTCTATAGTAAGAACTTTTTTGCCCAAAAATCCCGGTCTCCATGATCTATGTAAGAAAAGGGTTTGTTGAAAAACCCCCGTCCCCCCATAGACTCTTAGTAAGAACTTGTGTTATCTCAAGTAAGAACCCCTTTTATAAATTAATGAAGTCCGCTGCTCCATAGATCTATAGTAAGAACCCCCTTTCTCCCTAGATCTATAAAAGAATATTTTCCCGTTTTGTTTCCCCCCTTTTCCCCAGACTCTATAGTAAAAAGGGCCGCTGTCTCCCATAGCTTATGAAGAACGTCCCGTTTCCCTAGACCTATATAAGCCCGGGTCTCCCATTACTTTAGTTAGAACCCCCCCTTTTCCTGCTTTTTAAAAAGGCCCCCTTTTAATATATAGTGGGGAAAGGGGCCCCGCTTATTTCCCCCGCTTTTCCCCTAAATTTTTAAGAACTCCCGCGTCCCAAGACTCTATAGTAAGAACCCCCCCCGGGCTCCCATGACTCTTAGTAAAACGCCCGCTGTCTCCCCTAAGCTTATATTTTGAACACCCCCTTCTCCCAAAACAAACTCCCCTTATCATTTTGTAAAACCCCGCTTCTCCCCTAGACTCTTTTAGTAAGAACCCCGTGTCTCCCATAGACTTATAGTAAGAACGTCCGCTGCTCCAAGACTTATAGTAAAAACGTCCCGCTGTCTATAGACTCTATTGTAAGGAAAGTCTGCTGTCTCCCCGATCTAAAGTAAGAACCCCCCTGTTGTCTCCCCTCAAGGGTTTTTTTTGCTAAATTTAAAAAATGATCGTTTTTTGAAACTTTACAAAAAACACCAGAGGCGGGCTGAAAGTTTACTATTGGAGTCTATGGAAAGTGACAGACGTCGTTTGGCCCCTTTTTTTGACGCTTTTGCTGAAAACCAACCCAGGAGGTTAAAGTCCTACCTATCGTGGGAGTTAAAAGACAACAGGTTATACCTTCTCAAATATGAATACAAGGGTTTCCCAAATTTTCGTTTTTACCCCTTCGACCATTCTGCTTTTGCCCTTTTTAAAATCCTATTTTTTTATGGGGTTTTGTCACCCAATAAACTATCTTTCTTTTTTTTTTGCTAAAAAATTTTCCATTTTTTTTTTTTACGCCAAAATCCATAAAAATCTGGATTTTTAACTACAAAAGCGAGATAACTTTATTAGCACCAAAATCCGTAAAAACGGCCATCTTTTCAGCAGCTTTTGACTGGCAAAGGGGCAAAAAACTCAGTTTTATGAATTTTTTTGGATTAGTTTTCGGTTTTTTTTTTGTCAATGCTTGTTTTAGACATGCTTCCTGGTGAGCAGGGGAAAACAGGGCCCCTGTGCCCGCTCAAACCTCTGACCATACCACCATTTTGCTTCCCCAGTTTGTGCTCCAGACGGCCCTTAGGCAGTACTTTTGCTGCCCGGGGGTGGCGCTAATTTTTCCGACGCTTGTTACAGACCACACCGCGCAAAGTTTCTCAAACTCATCATAATCATCACTTTAAAAAAAATCCTGTTTTTATGTTACTTTATTGTAAGGGAATTATTGGGTTAAAGAGAACCTGTCACATATTTTTGCCCCCCTGGCTGAGTACAGAACAAGCTAGTGTCAGACCTGCTGTTTTTCCCGCACTGTTTTTCCCTTATTCGTAAGATGCTTGGGGTTTTCGTATTTTTTGCCCCAAATCTGCATTTTCAGCCCGAAGGCATTCGAAGGTCCTTTAGAGTGTGAGTTTTTTTTAAACCCGGGGAATCGGTGGGCTAGCCCCGCCCACCTCAATTGACCAACCTATCACTTTGAATAGGTAGAAACATGTGAATAACTGTCAGTGGGCGGAGCTAACCTTTGGTGGGTGGAGCTAACACCTGCTCATGAATAAGATTTGAGGGGTAAATGCTCTAAAACTCCAGCATCTTACAGAATAAGGGGCACAGTGCTGGAAACAGCAGGTCTGACACTAACTTGTGCTGTCCTCAGCAAGGGGGGCATAATCTATGTGACAGGTTCCCTTTAAGTGAGTTTATATATGTATATGTTTCCCATTCTATGTAGAACAAGACGGCGCCCATTCATTATTGTTCTTTACTAACCATTCTAACTTTTAAGGGCTTTCTTGTTTGTTAGATTGCACTGCCTCTTTTCCCTTCGAACATTTACTTCCCCAAATCTGCAGCTTTTTTGAAACAGCTTTTAGCCAAGCTCAACAGAAAAATAGTTAGCAAGCCAATGCAGAGCAAAAGGTCAGAGCGTTGTTGGGCTAGGTTCACACGGCTTAACTGCGGGGCATAATTTCGGCCCGCAATTACGCCGTGTGGACGGGGGCGGGGCGGGAGCGGGGGAGTAAGCAGGGGGCCGGCACTTCGCCGGCCCATAGACTATCACTGCTAGCGGGCGTATACGCCGCTAAAATGACATGTCAATTATCTCCCGACCAGCTCGCCGGGCGGGAAGAGGAGACGTAATCCATAGCTCTCTATGAGAACTGTGAATTACCGTAATGAATGGCCCGTTTTCGGCCCGTAATTGGCGCACTTCGGCGCGTAATTACGGACCGAAATACGGCCCATTTTAAGCCGTGTGAACCTAGCCTAACTCTTCAGTCCATGGAGCTGTGTGAGGGATTCAGGCTGTGTCTACACTGCAGAGCTTTACGATCGTATTTTCGCCACTTTTAGTTTTTTTAAAGCACCGAAAAGACGATCGTTCGTGCGGCCCCTTAGACAAAAAGAAAAGCGACTTATCCTCCAAGCTCGTCTTTTCCTGCTGTTTTCTGGCCCGGAAATTTTATTAACATTTGTATTATAGGGCGGCGTTTTAGTTTTTTTGGGCTTTTCCCCATCAATGCAATTGTATGGGCGACGTAAAAAAAATGAGAACCCACCGGGGTTTTTGTGCAAAACAGCGGCCCCTCATTGCAAAAAAAAAACCCCCTTTTTTTCTAGCCGTTTTTTGTCCAATGCAGTGTAGCCCTGTTTATATTTCAATTTAAAAAAAATTCCCCCCACCCCAGCCCCATACAAAATCCCCCCCCCCCCAACCCCTACAATTCCCCCCCACCACCCCCCTAAATATCCACTCCCCCCACCACCCCACAATCCAATTCCCCCCCCCACCACCCATACATATCCCCCCCCCCAGCCCCATACAATAACCAACCCCCCCCCACAGCCCCAACATATCCACCCCCCCCCCACCACCAAAATACAATATCCCTCCCCCCTCCCGCCAAAACAATATCCACCTCCCCCCCCCAAAACAATCCCCCTCCCCCCACCAGCCCTCATACAGTATCCACTCCCCCCCCCGCCCACATACAATACCCCCCCCCCCCCCCGCCCTCTAAAGTATACTCCCCCCCCCACCAACTACAATATCCCCCCCCCCCAGCCAAAACAATATCCCCCCCCCCACCAGCCAACATACAATATCCCCTCCCCCCCCAGCCCCATACAATATCCACCTCCCCCACCCGCCCCCATACAATATCCCCCCTCCCCACCACCCCCATACAAATAAAACCACCCCCCCCCAGCCAAAAAAACTTTTTTCCCCCCCCCCCCACCTCAAACAATATTTCCCCCCCCCACCCGCAAAAATATTTTGCCTCCCCCACACCCAAACAATATCCACCCCCCCCGCCCACAAACAAAACTGCCCCCCCACCGCCCCATAAATACCCTCCCCCCCCCAAAAAAGGCCCCCATACAATATCCGCTCCCCTCACCAGCCCATATAAAATCTGCCCCCCCCCCGCCCACATACAATATCTTCTCTCCGCACCAGCCCTCATACAATATCCACCTCCTCCACCAGCCCTCATACAATATCCACCTCACCCCACCAGCCCCCATACAGTATCCACCTCCCCTCACCAACCCTCATACAATATCCACCTCCCCCCACCAGCCCTATACAAATCCAAATCCCCCACCGCCCTCATACAAAAATCCCCCTCCCACAAAGCCTCCTCAAATCCCCCTCCCCCCCCCACCCAAAATAAAAATTTTTACCTCCCTCACCAGCCCTCATACAATATCCCCCACCCCACCAGCCCTCATACAATATCCACCTCCCCCACCAGCCCTCATACAATATCCACTCCCCCACCAGCCCCCATACAAAATCCCCCCCCCCCCAACCCACAAACAATAATCCCCCCCCCCCCACCAACCCCCCATACAATATCCACCCCCCTCCACCAGCCCACATATAAAATCCCCCTTTCCCCCAAACCAAACCCTTTTCAATTACAATATCCACTCCCCCCCCCAAAGCCTTCATAAAATTATCCATTTCCCCCCCCCCCTTTTTTTACAATACCCCAAACCCCCCCCACCAGCCCTAATACAATACCCCACCCCCCCAAAAAACCCGAAAAACAATACCCAACCTCCGGGCCCCCAAAAACAGAAATTTTCAGGGCCCCATACGCTGAAGAAAATGGGCCCCCCCAGGGAAACCCCCGCCCCCAGCAACCCGATCCCCCCCACCCCCAGAAAAAAAAAACGGCCTCCCCGGCCCAAAAACCGCCCATTTTACCACATAAAAATTTTGAAAAAAAGAAATGTATTTTTTTATTACAATGGGCAATTTGAGCCCACATGTCTGTCTGCCCTCACAATCAAGACACAGGGCAAAAGTAGCCCCCACCATATCCCCCACCAGCCCACATACAATTTCCGCCCCCCCCACCCCCCCACATACAATATCCACCCCCCCCCCACACCCCACATACACTTTCCCCCTCCATTTTTCCCCTTGGTCACGCCCCTCACCCCCTTTTCAAAAAAAACACCGAAAGAAAGAAATTTTGTACCCCCTTCAAGGGCCCATAAAGGGACACAAAAAACCAAGGGCATTTTTCCCCAGCCCCCCGACAAAACCCTACAACCCACCACATAGAGACCCATAGGGTCAGACACCAGTGGGGTAAAAACCTAAAACACCGCCAAAAAAGAGACCACAAAAAGGGGTCAGACCCCACTCGGGTTTTAACCTACAACCCACCATTTTTAGAGCCACAAGAGGTCAACCCCTCTGGTTTAATAAAAACCATCATCACATAGACACCACAAAAAGGGTTTCAGTTTCCCAAGCTCAGGTATAACCTACAACACACCATATGAGACCATAGTTGCCAACTTTCCAAAAAATAAAAAAGAAAGGAGAATTTAGGGGCGGCCCCCCATCTTGTTGGAATCCCAACGCCCCTTCAAAAAAGCCAAACCCAACCCACCTAACTGCATAAGGGGGTTTTGGGAAAGAAAGCCAGGTAGATCCCCCTTTATACCCGGGTTAGAAAAGCCCCCCAAAACCCGGGTTTGGTCCCCCTTTACAGGCCGGGGTTTCCCCCCCTTGTACCCCAAAGGGTAGATGCCCCCTCTGAACCCGGGGTAGAGCCAAATTTGTAGCCATTTTAGATCCCCCCCTTTGTTAGCCAGGTGGGTGCCCCCATTGTTACCCCGGGTAGGTGCCCCCATTGTTGGGCCAGGTAGGTGCCCCCATCTGTTTGCCGGTGGGTTTGGCCCCCATCTTTTGCCGGGTAGGGGCCCCATCTTTTTTGCCAGGTAGATCCCCCAATCTGTTTGCCGGGTAGATGTCCTCTCTGTTAGCCAGGTAGTTTGTCCCATCTGTTAGCCATTTTTATGCCCCCCATCTGTTTGCCAGGTATTCCCCCCCATTTGTTTCCGGTAGGGGCCCCCATTGTTTGCCAGGTATTTCCCCCCATCTTTTTTGCCAGGTTCCCCCCTCTGTTTCCCGGGTTTAATTTTGCCCCCTCGGGTTAGCCATTAGTGCCCCTCTTTTTACCCCAGGTATGCCCCCATTGTTACCCCGGTAGGGGCCCCCATTTTGTTAGCTAGGTAGTGAAAAAAAATCTTTTACCCCCCCCCAGGTAGGGGCCCCCTCTTTTTTCCCAGGTAGTGCCCCTTTGGTTACCCAGTGGGGGGGCCCCCTTTTTTTGAAATATGCCCCTCTTTTTTCCCGGGGGAAATTTGCCCCCTTTGTTGCCAGGTAGAGGGCCCCCTGTTCCCCAAGTGGATGTCCCCTCTTTTTCCCGGGTATTTCCCCCTCTGTTAAGCCGGGGGTCCCCCCCTTTCGGGTTAGCCAGGTAGTCCCCCCATCTTTTTAGCCAGGATAGTCCCCCCTTTTTTGCCGGGTAGGCCCCTCGTTGCCGGGTTTGTCCCCCCTTTGTTGCCAGGTGTTCCCCCCCTCGGTTGAAGGAAATTTCCCCTCTCTGTTAGCCTGCAGCGGGGGGGGAAGGAAGGGCCAACCCCCCCGGGGAAAGGGCGGGAGGGGCCCCCAAAAATAGGGGGGACCCCCCCCCAAAAAAGGGAGAGTTGGCTTTGGTAGATAGAGACCCCTTTGAGGTCAGACACCACCCTCGGTTTAACCTACAAAAACCCCCAAAAAAAAAACCACTTAGGGTCAACACCAGCTCAGGTTTAACCCTAAAAACCCCCAAAAATTAATAGAGACCCCCTAGGGGGCCCAGACACCAGAAGTATAACCCAACACTCCCAATAAAAGAGAAAAAAATAGAGGTCAGCACCAAGCTAAAGGTAAAACCCTACAACACCCCATATAGAGACCACATAGAGGTCAAAAACCAGCCAAGGTTACTTTTTTTCTTTTTGCACAAATACAAAGTTATCATCTTATTTTGGGAGAAAGGGGCCCAATTTTTAAGGGGAAAACCTTTATTTGTTACATCTCCCTTTTTTTGAACTTTTTTTGGGATTCCATTTTTGGGATTTTTTAAATCATTAAATTGGTCCCTGAAAGATGGGTGGGTCAAAAAACATGTTGGGAAATTGCATATTATACGAAAGGGAAAGTTTTTAGTCTACAGGTTAGTCCCCAACCGGTTTGGGGCCCCCCCCCCCCCCGGTTATCGGGGCGATTTGCTCAAATTTAGTCAACACCGGTGTGGAGACCCCTTATAAACTCGCTTGATCTTCGGGTTTTTCTTAGTGAAACCAATTCTATTATTGGAAACCTATGTAGGTGTTCATTTTTTGTGTTTAATGTTTTGCCCAATTATTTTTTTAAATAGTGAAGTAAAAGAAAAATTTTTTAATTGCACAAAAATTTTTCAAAACGCACTCCTTTTTTTGGTTTTTTTACCAGCTCGGGTTTAAATCCCCATTACGTGAAAACAGCACTGACCAATATAAAAGGGCAAAAAAACCCGCTGAAATCGGGACTAAACCGGAAAAACCGTCCTATCTGGGGAGTCGTTCTCTTCTCTTGGTCGTTTTTTTTTCCTTTTTCTTCTGCTTTCCTTCCCAAAACCCCCGCCATGAGGGACTTGCCCCGGCCACAACTCTCCCTGAAAAAAATGACACACAAATCTTAGAATCCTTATTTTCAAGCATTTCTTTACCTTTTCCCCCATTTTTTGTCCAAATTTTAAAGGGGGGGGAGAGGGGGTTTTAAAAACCCCAAAATTTTTGGGCCTAGTAACCCAAAGGGGGTTGGGGGGTTGGGGAGGGGACCAAACCCCCCCCGGGAAAGTTTAATGCCGACCTAGGGGGCTCTCCCCTCACAATTTTTTTACCGGGGTAGGTAGGCAAATGGGCCGGCCCCCCAAAGGAAATTTTTGAAAAAGGGGGGCCCTAATTTAGGTAGGTAGACACCCCCCGGGGATAAGTTGGTACCCCCCAGCCCCAGGTGGTTTGGTGGGAACCCGCCATGGCCCCCTTTTAGTTTGAAAGGCGGTCAGGGCCCCCCTTTTAAAGGGTTAGGTTTGAGCCCGGGCCCCCTTTTAAAGGGGTTAGGCGCTTTTCGGGGCCCCCCCTTTTAGGGTTTGGGCAGGTCGGGGCCCCCCTTTTAGGGTTAGGCAGGGGCCAAGGGCCCCCCCTTAAAGGGGTTAGGCAGCGCCCAAAGGGCCCCCCTTTAGTTGTGGGGCCAAGAAAGCGGGGCCCCCCCCTTTAGTTGTAGGCAGCAGGCGGGGCCCCCCTTTTAAATTTTGAAGGCAGCGAAAGGGGGGCCCCCTTTATTTTGTGGGCCGCAGCCGGGGGGCCCCCTTTTGTTTGTAAGCCGCACCCGGGGCCCCCCTTTAGTTGTGGTTGGCCGCACCCAAAGGGCCCCCCCCTTTAGTTGGGCCCGGGAAACCCGGGGCCCCCTTTTTTGTGTTGTGGCAGCGGGCCAGGGCCCCCCCTTTGGGTTTTTGGGCAGCAGCCGGGGCCCCCCCTTTTAGTTTAGGCGCGCCAGGCCCCCCTTTTTTTTTAAGAAAATTGGCAGCAGTTAGGGCCCCCCTTTAGATATAGGCAGCGTCGGGCCCCCCCCTTTTAGATATAGGCAGCAGCCACCCCCTTTATTTTTTGTAGGCAGCAGCCGGGGCCCCCCTTTTAGATATAGGCAGCAGTCGGGGCCCCCCTTTAATAGGCAGCATTTCCGGCCCCTTTAGATTTTTGGCAGAAAGTCAGGGCCCCCTTTAAAATATAGGCACGCCGGGGGCCCCCCTTTTAGTTGTAGGCAGCGCCGGGCCCCCCTTTAAAATAAAGGCAGCCCCGGGGCCCCCCTTTAGTTTTAGGCACCGTCGGGCCCCCCCTTTATTTGTAGGCGCATTTCGGGGCCCCTTTTTTAAGTTGTAGGCGCGTCAGGGCCCCCTTTAGTTGTAGAAAGCATTCGGGGCCCCCCTTTTAGATATAGGCACCAGCCAGGGCCCCCTTTAGTTTAGGGCACCCGGGCCCCCCCTTTAGATATAGGCGAAAGTCGGGGCCCCCCTTTATTTGAAAGGCACAGCGGGGCCCCCCTTTATTTTTGGGCAGCAGCCCGGGGCCCCCCCTTTTAGTTGTAGGCAGCATTCGGGGCCCCCCTTTAGATATAGGCAGCAGTCAGGGGGCCCCCTTTAGTTAAGGCAGCATCGGGGCCCCCCTTTAGTTGAAGGCAGCAGCCGGGGCCCCCCTTTAGATATGGGCCCGCAGCCAGGGCCCCCTTTAGTTTGAAAGGGCAGCAGCGGGGCCCCCCCCTTTAAAGTTTTAAAAGGCGCAGTCGGGGCCCCCTTTAGTTTTTGGGCAGCAGCGGGCCCCCCTTTTTTTTTAATTTAAGGCAGCAGTCGGGCCCTTTTTTTTGGGTAGGAAACAGTAGGGCCCCCCTTTTTAGTTATGGGCAGCGTGGGGGCCCCCTTTAGATATGGCAGAAAGTTCGGGCCCCCCTTTAGTTTTTAGGCAGCACCCGGGGCCCCCTTTAGATATGGGGCAGCAGCCGGGCCCCCCCCCTTTTAAAAATTTGGGCAGCAGCCAGGGCCCCCTTTAATATGGGCAGCAGTCAGGGCCCCTTTAGTTGAAAGGCAGCAGCCCGGGGCCCCCCTTTTAGTTGGGTAGGCGCAGCGGGGGCCCCCTTTAGTTTTTAAGGCAGCAGTGGGGCCCCCCCCTTTATTTGGGAGGCACATTCGGGGCCCCCCCTTTGAATAGGCGCAGTCGGGGGGCCCCCCCCATTTAGATGTATCAGCAGCGGGGCCCCCTTTAAAAATTTTAAAAAAAAAAAAAAAACGTCACTTCCCGGGCCCGCCCCCGCTCCCGGGCCCCCTCCGTGTCCCCGCGGGCCCTCCTCCCCGCCCGAAAAGGGCGGCGCGGGGAAGGGGACGTCACCGTGCCCCCTACGTAAAGCAGTGGGGGCCCGGGCCCCCCCCGGCCGGGCCTGAAGACCAAAGCCTTCACCCCGGGCCGGGGAGTTTCAGCGGGGGTCCCAGCGCTAGTGGCGCTGTTTTTCCCGGGACACCGCGAAAGCCCGGGAGGGGAAAAATTTAATCCCCGGTTTCCGGGGCTCGGTTTGAGCGCCCCGGGACGGGGGGGCCCGGGGCCTTTTCAGGGGGGACCGGTTTTGGCGGGGGGGCCCCGGGGGAGCGAGGGGCACCCTCCGGGGGCCCGCAGGAGCTGGGGGCCCCACACTGGGGGCCAGGGCCCGGAGCCTGGTTGGGCCGCTGCGCCGGGGCCCCGCTCTGCCGTGAGGAATAAGGGGGCCCGTTTTCCCGGGGCCCCCCCCTTTAATTCCCCCCCGGGCCCCTTTACGGGAGTCCCGGGTTTGTCCCCCCTTTTAATTTTTGGGGGGCCCTGCCCCCCCCCCCCCAAACCACCCCATAAAAATTTCCATTTCCCCCACCACCCCAACTTACTTTATCAGCTCCCCCCAACAGCCCAAACATAAAATTATTTTCCCCCCCCCACAGCCCAAAATTTACAATATCCGCTCCCCCAACATCTCCCTTTACAAAAACCCCACCCCCAAACAACTAACCCCCCCATAAAATTTATCCACCTCCCCCCTAACTACCCCACATACAATATCCTCTTACAAGTTTCCCTCGGTCACGCACCTTGCCACTTACTAAAATAAACAACACTATAAACACAATCATGAAAGTAAAAGTGGAACCCAATAATCACAGGGTTAGGGACAGGTGTATACTAGCCACTATACTAGCACGGATATAACCTACAACACTGCCATATTGAGACTGCATAGAGGTCAGACACCAGCTAGGTTATTCCTACAGCACCACCATTTTAAAAACCCAAACTTGAGGTCAGACAAAAACCAGGTATAACCACAAAACCGCAATATGGGGCCCACGGGAGTGGTCCGCACCGCTAAAGGTAAAACCTCCCACCCCAACCAAAAAGAGACCACAAAAGAGGTCAGCACCGGGCTCGGTAAAACCCTTTCAACACGCCAAATAGAGACCACTTTGGGCAGCCCCGCTCGGGTATAACCTACAACACCACCAAATAAAAGCCCACTTAGTGGTCAGAAAACCAGCTCAGGTTTTTTTTTAAAACATACACCCCACCATATAAAAGACCTTATAGGGGGTCAAACACCCTCGGAAAAACCCAAACAACAACCCCGCCATTAAGAGCCCAACATAGGGGTCGACCCCACTCAGGAAAAAAATACAATCCCGCTAATAAGAGCCCCACTAGGGTCGACACCGCTCGGTAAAACCTAAAAACACCCCCCATATAAACCCCACATAAAAGGTCAGACACCAGCTCAGGAAAAAACCTACAATCCCGCCATATAGATCCCATAGAGGTCAGCCACCAGCTAAAGTAAACCTACAACACCGCCATCTAGAGACCCAATAGGGCCGGGAACCCGCTCAGGTTAACCAAAAACACCACCATATAGACCACAAAATGATCCGACCCAGCTCAGGTTAACCCTTTATAACACTGCCATATAGAGCCCCAAATTTTACCGGGAAATACAGTCCTGATCCAACACGAAGCCAAAATAACCCCTGAAATCCGGGGACTCACAGGAACATCTTCTCTGAGGGTTTTTCTATCTCCCTTTTTCTTTCTTCACGGGGTTCCAGACCGGGAAAAAAAAGACTTCTCCCAGCCCCCAATGTCACTGCAAATTTAAAACACAAAATTTCCTTAAAACTTACTTTTCAGCTTTTTAAAAACCAAATTTCCCCGATTTCCTTGTATAGGCACCCCCTATTAAGTACTTACATACCCCCAGGGTTTCCCCACTATTTAAGTAGGTAGGTATTTGGACCCTCTTTTTGTAGGTATAAAAGGGAAAATTGGGTTGGTAGGAAAAGGAAGCCCCCTGTAAGTAAATAGGTATATATGCCCCCTGTAGGTAAATAGGTAGGTATACAGTCCCATGTAGATGGTAAGTATAAATGCCACCTGTAGGAAGGTATACAGCCCCCTGTAGATAGGTAGGTATATTGCCTCCTGTAGGTATAGAGCACCCTGTATAGATATAATCTCCTGTAGATAGGTAGGTATACAGCCCCCTGCAGGTTTTTACACATGAAGCTGCCTTCCCCCCCCAGTCCCTTTACAGTGGGGAAAATGGTGTTTCAGGGGGGGTGGGGCAGTGTTTGGGTTTTCCTTTAAAAAAATAGGAATTGGCATTTTTGGGTTTAAATTTACCCCCCTTTTTCCACTTTTTCTGGTCCCCTTTCCCTAGCTTTCTGCAAATAGGACCCTTTTTAAAGTTTTTTCTTTAAAAGGGGTTTTTCTTGGCACTCCTGATAAAGGTCAGATTTTTTCAGACTACATGACAAGGGGGATTCCCCCCAAAAAGGGCAAAATACTGCGGATTTGAATCCTTAAACCGCCAAACAAACCCACGATTAATTTTAGCAATATTTTACACAAACTTCGAGGATTTTTACTCGGTTTTAAATTTTTTTACACATTTTTTCATTACTTTTTTACAAAGGGGTTTCCCCTGTAGGGTTTTCAGCCCCCCTAGGGGGTATCTATCCCCTTCTGGGTGTTTAAAAAAAAATTGGAAAAAAAAAATAATATTACCCTCCCCTCTCTGTTCCCCTGCTGAGAAGCTAGGTTTTTTGGGGGTTTTGTATCCGGCTTGAGGGCATGTACCATATGTTTACCCACACCAAGGAAAATTTTCTTCCGCATCTCCTAGGCCTGGAGCCTATGGCCCAAAAACCCGGGGTTTTGGCCTGTGGGAAAAACAGCAGCGCAAAGGGGGCGTATAATATACTTTTCAGAGGCTCCAAAGGAGTATTTAGTTCCCAGGGGAAACGGATAAAATAGCGAAAACCCCTGTTTTCCCCCATTTTTCCCCAACTGTAGGGGCAACCGAGGATGCACTTTTTGTTTTAGGAATTTTGGTGGAAAAGTTGGAAATAGAGCTTGGGACCCACCGAGAGTTTCACCGACTCCCCAGGGGGCCAGTCTAAGCCTGTAGTCATGTAAAGTAGCTGTAGCCCCCACAAATTAACTTCACTGGTGGACCCCAAGAATTACTCTACTGGTGGGTCCATGAATACAAATCTTCAGGTGGGCCCAAGACACCTCACTCCAACACTGTTGGTAGGGGATTCTGAAATTGGGTAATGACTGTTGCTGTGCTTTGGACTCAGGCAGGTCCAGACCAAATTTTGTCGGTAGTGTTGGGAAAACCATGTAACCAATCACCAGCCGATTTCCAGACAGAAAAATGGAAGTGTATCATTCATTGATTGCAAACACTTTCTTTATCCTTTCTAGAAAAAAGCTATAGAAGAGCAAAACGGTACAACATATACTAGTGATTAGTAGTATAATTTTCCCACTATCACTAGCAAAATTCCCAAAAACTGGCCCTACTCATGAGAAGTAGCTTTAAGCTCCTGGGACCCAATGCAAAATCTATAAAAGGGATATCACCTGCCATGCCAAAATTTTAAAAACTAGTGTCTTTTAGTAGCATCTGTACAGAGCCGATGCAATTTTAACCCTTTCCCCCCTGTCACGGATGTAGGTGAATTCGCTGGACCTCCAAAAGCAATGGTATAAGCCATGCCAAGAAGCGGAGTCTAAGTAGCCCCCGGTATTCACCCGGGGCCCCCGCAAATGGGATGGACTTGCGGGCGGGGAAATATAGGGCGCTGCCCTTGACGTGACTTGCTTGCGGTGGCAGCCGGGGTGCTGCGTGGTACAGAATCGTTAAACAGAGGCGTAGTCAGGGACAGGTTGATAAATCAAGGGGAGGTGGCAGGCAAATGGGGCGGGACATGGAAGCCCCGGGAAAGGGACGGTACACAGATAAGGCAAACTCCTCCAAAAACTCAGAAAATACTAAAGAAACCCCAAAACTTGGCAGAGAGTGTTTTATGGAGCAACAAGTTATAGGGTTTAGTGCCCCCACAATTAACTTTATGGGGACGTTGGCCCTTTAAATCTTGCAGACCTGCCAATAAATCAACAAAAAGGGAAGTGGTATATAACCTAACAACGGCAAACACAAAAACACTTGCCCAAATAAAAAGTACAAAATCTATTTTATTAAGCAAATATAACAATACACAAAAGCAAATAAAAAGACAGTGCTGGATAACTGCTGGAAAGTAAACCCCAATGTAAGTAAATACACAATATTTGTCAGCTTCAGCGAAACATGCGTTGGGTGTACCCTTGTGCTGCTGGTCAGTATTCAACCATTATGTAATACTATATAATTTTTGTTCCTTTATTTGTTAGTTGGAATTTATGCTTATTTGCTTTACTTACACACTGTGGGTGGAATTGTATTTGCTTTACATGTTAATGCATTGTTTCTACTCCTGTTTTGCCAACTATTTGTGGGGTCGCATACGGCTTTAAAGAAGGCAACATCCAATGCTTTATTTACTTTATTATATGAGTAACTCAATGATTACATAAAACTACAAGGAGATAGTGTGATATTGTATATACATTTGCATAACATAGATTATAAAGGCAAGGCACGCATAATATTGGTTACAAAGGCAAAGCACGCATAATATGGATTACGCATACTTACATCACACCTATATATGGGTCACAGCTTCATCAGGTATCTTTTAAGCATCATCTATCGACATCGGCTGGTAACACGGACCAGCGAAGATAGAGAGATAATCCTGAGATCGACACCATGCACGGGTGCCCCCATATACAGGTCCAAGCTTCACCAGGAATCTTATCAGCTTCATCTATCCGTAACATCAGCTGGGAGAAGTGGCCAGCGAGATAGAGAGATATACCTGGGATCCACACTGTGGCGGCGAGGCGTCCCTCTATAGCCCACAGGTACAGCTACTTCTAACTTCGCAGCAAACTTTCTCAGCTTATATCTTACTTGAAACAAATGCCTGAGTAACCAAGTGTTACACAAGCTGACAGATCAGTACTTTTCCAGTATAAGGCCTCCCTCCTTCGAATGGCCAGTTCTTAAGAGGTTAACCTGGCACTGGAAAAAACCCATGACTTGATGCTGAACACCCCCGAGCCATGAACACCTGGGTTCCCATGATTTCCCTCTAAATATCGCTGGGTAGTAATTGTTTACACCAGCACAGAACTATGTGGCTACTCGGTACAAGGCTCCCACAACAACAAAGTCATGTGAGAGACCCTGATAACAAACCTCTGTGTCAATATACTGTTTCTCACTAACATTTACCAAGCACTAGGAAAATTACCGCTTAAAGCCTGGCTATTATCATCTATAATTCTTAAAGTGAGACTGTCAATATGGATTCCGGATGGTCAATAAATCTCTTAGCACTACAACTCCCTCTTGCTGTCGGGGTCCCTCAAGGGTCGGTTCTTGGTCCACTCCTCTTCTCAATCTATACAGCCCCCATTAGATAAACCATCAGTAGATTTGGCTTCCAGTACCATAGACACCGAACTATACACCTCTTCCCCAGACCTCACTTCCGCCCTGCTACAAAACACCAGTGACTGTCTGTCCGCTGTCTCTGACATCATGTCCTCTCTCTATCTCCAACTAAACCTCACTAAAACTGAACTTCTTGTTTTTCCCTCATCTACTAACCAACCCCCAGCTGCTATTTCTCTCTGTGTGTGGTACCACCATAACTCCTATGCAGCAGGCCTGCTGTCTTGGGGTTATACTAGACTCTGATCTGTCCTTCACCCCATATATCCAATCCCTTGCCCACTCCTGTCACCTGCACCTCAAGAACATCTCTGGAAACCGTCCTTTTCTCACTGTGGAAACAACTCAAACTCTCATTATTGCTCTTATTCATTCTCGTCTTGATTACTGTAACTCCCTGCTTATCGGTCTCCCTCTCTGTAAACTCTCCCCTCTCCAATCTGTCCTGAATGCAGCAGCCAGGCTTGTCTTTCTTTTCAGCCGCTATACTGATGCCTCTACCCTGTGTCACTTTCTGCACTGGTTGCCCATCCAGTACAGAATACAGCATAAACTCATCACTCTCACCCATAAAGCTCTCCACAGCGCTACACCCCCATACATCTCCTTCCTCATCTCTGTCTACCACCCTGCCCGCTCTCTCCGCTCAGCTACGGACATCAAACTACCAGACCACAATCATCCGAACCTCCCATGCCCATCTTCAAGATTTCACATGTGCTGCACCCATTCTCTGGAACATCCTACCATGTATCATCAAGCACAATCCCAGCCTTCATGGTTTCAAGAGTATCCTGAAAATACATCTTCTTAGGCAGGCCTACCAAAACCCCTAATTGCTAACCCACACCTTCAATCACACACATTTGTCACTCCCTACACTAGGGCACCCACAGGCACTTATCTGTATATAGATGTACTGTCAGGGTGGCAGGTTCATCCAATTTTTATGTAAATTACCCCATATTTATGATACAAGGCTGGACCTTTGTAAATTTTACACTTCTCCCCTGTTGTCTCATAGATTGTAAGCTCTTGCGAGCAGGACCCTCGCAACTTGTCTCTCATCTGTAAGTAGCTTTCACTGTGTAATGTCTGTCTTTTTGTCTGTAATTATACCCTCTACATTGTAAAGTGCTGCGGAATATGTGGCGCTATATAAATAAAGATGATTATTATTATTATTACTAACATTATAAGATTGTGTATTTACTTACATTGTGGCTTACTTTCCAGCAGTTATCCTTCAGTTATCCAGCACCGTCTTGTTATTTGCTTTTATGTAGTGTTATATTTGTTTAATAAAATATATTTTGTAATTTTTATTTGGGTTAGTGTTTTTGTGTTTGGTGTTATCTTTTATGAAGAACAAATCTCCATTTTTTTTTATGGAGAATTTATTGTGAGTGCCTCTGTGATAGCCTGAAGAGAAAGAACCTTGAGCAGAATATCAGAATAAAGCTAGACCAGGCTTGGACTGGCCCACGGGTGGACAGGGTAATCCCCCCGTGGGCCCCTGTGCACGGTAGACTTGGAGCTTTTTTAGACTGATTATATATCCTTGGGAGAGGCAGAAAGGCAGAGAGAAAGAGGCAGAATAAAAAGGGCATGTACAGAAGCTATAGGAAAGGCCCCCAGAATCAACTCCATTGGTAGGCCTCTGAACCAACTTTACTGGTGGGCCCCCATAATGAAATTCCACTGGTGGGCCCCTAAAGCAACTCCACTGGCATGCCCCTGAACCAACACCACTGGCGGGCCCCTGAACCAACACCAGTGGCATGTCCCTGAACCAACACCACTGGCAGGCCCCTGAACCAACACCACTGGCAGGCCCCTGAACCAACACCAATGGCGGGCCCTAAACCAACACCATTGGTGGGCCCCTGAACCAACAACACTGTGGAACCCCAGAATGAAATTCCACTAGTTGGCCCCTAAATCAACTCCACTAGTGGGCCCCCAAAAGGAAAGTACACTGTTAGGGCCTAGGCACCCCAGTCCGACGACTAAGCCAGGCTATATTTTATTTAAAAAAAGTGCATACTATTTTTTACATTGGCGAGCCAACACTTCAGCTTGATAGGGGGATGAGGGTTCCCAAACAAATTGAACTTTCAAGCTCCAGGAAACATCAGACAAATCTAAAGGTGATTAAGGAGGAATAAAATATTGTGAGACATGCTGACGACAGAAAGCCAGTGGTCACATAGGATACACACTGAAGTCTTGTAAGAGGTCATGTAGCGGGCGGTGCCGCGCTCCGGCCCGCGGGCCGCAAGCGCACCCGTGCCCTCTCTCCGGGATCCCTGGCCGGGACGGGTGGCGCTGCTGGCCGCGAGACGGGCCGCGGGCGCGCTCGCTCCGGTCACTCACCTGACCTCATTCCTGCTCTGTCGGCATCCCATGCTGGCCGTGGCGCGCGTGCCCACTCTCTAGCGCGCGCGCTCGTCCTTGTGCTTTTAAAGGGCCAGCGCGCCGATAATTGGCTGCTTGCCAGGTGCTGCCCCTATTTATTGGTGACGTCAGCGGGACTTCCTTTGCTGGATCTATGTTGCCCCGAGCCCTAGAGAAAGCATTCCAAAAGTATATTCTCGCCTTACCGTGTACCAGACCCCTTGCTACGTTTCTCGACTCCGAACCTCTGCCGCCTGCCCTGACCTACTTGCCTGTCCACGATAACGAACCATTGCTGCCTGCCCTGACCTTACGGCCTGCCCACGACTACGATTCCTGGACTACGATTCTGTACCTCGCTGCACCTCGGCTGCCATCGCAAGCAAGTCACGTCAGGGGGGACGACCTGGTAGCCTCACGCCGCAGAAAGTCCATCCCGCTTTGCGGCGGCTCTGGTGAAAACCGAGGGGTACTTAGATTCCGTTCCCTGGCGTGGCTTAACTACCATCGCTTGCGGTGGTCCAGAGGATCCACCACCCAGCCGTTACAGTTAGATCCAGCCATGGATCCCGCCAAGGTGCCCCTGCCAAGTCTTGCGGATCTCACGAACATTGTCGCCCAACAGTCGCAGCAGATCGCGCAACAAGCACAGCAATTGGTCAGCTGTCCGCCATGATGCGCCAATTCCTGGCGTCCCAGCAGCCGCAACCTGCCTCTTCGCCAGCGGTTCCTATACCCCCGGCTGTCCCGCTGGCAACCGTGGGCCCGAAGCTTCGCCTTCCTCTACCCTCCAAGTTTGACGGGGACTCGAAGCTTTGCCGAGGTTTCATCACGCAGTGCTCCATGGAGCTGATGGCCGACCAGTTTCCTACCGAAAGGTCGAAGGTGGCATTCGTGGTGAGCCTGTTACCGGGAAGGTCCCCTGGCCTGGGCCGACCCCTCTTTGGGACCGAATGACCCAGTGACCGCAGACCTACAGGCATTCCTCTCAGAATTCCGCAGCGTCTTCGAGGAGCCTGCGCGAGCGTCTTCTGCGGAGACAGCGCTATTGAACCTACGTCAGGGGGACTCCTCCGTAGGAGATTATGTGGTCCAGTTCCACACCCTAAGCCTCCGAGCTGTCCGTGGAATGACGCTGCTTCTCTGCGCCAACTTTCAAGAAGGGCCTGTCAAGCAGAGTAAAACCCCTGG
>JAODAL010063245.1:0-19341 GCA_025379985.1 Phyllomedusa bahiana
CATATTAAATTACAATTTCCAACTAACAATTTTGATTTCCATTTTACCTCAGCCCTTTTTTAGAGCTTATTTATTTTTATCTTGCCTAATAAAGTATCCTTTTGCTCCAGAATAGTTTTCCCTTGTCTATTTTAAAAACTTCAATCAAAAAAACTTTTTAGGATTTTATATTCATCCCCTCCAAAAACACGGTGGTTCTTTATAAAAGGGGGCTGCACTGTGGACGGGGGTGCTTTGGGGCCCACCAGGGGTAATTGATCTTAGGGGACCACTTTGCCTCGCTGTCTCCGCCTTCTGTACAGTGCCCTCCCCGTCTCGTTTTTAAAAAAAAAAAAAATTTATGCGCTTTGTGATAACATATAACTTTAATCTTACCCAAAAATAACTTCACAAAATCAGAATTTGGGGCCAATTTTTAAACCAAAATTTTCTAGTAAAAAACCAAAATACCACAACATGACCTCGTAGGGGACGGGAATTATCCCCCCACCCCAATGACCACATATCATTACCACATAGTGACTAAGTATTACCCCCCCGCATGCCCCACATATCCCCAAACCATTATTTGACGGGAATAATTTCCCACATTAGTAGGAATAGGGGTTGAGCGTTATTATCGAAAAAATTTGAAATCGGAAACAGTTTTTTTTTTTATGGGAAAAATTTTCGATAAACGCGTTTAATTTGGGGGAAAAAATTTTCGCATAATCTGCTAATATCGCCCTTTTTGGGTGTTTCCCTGTCTTTTTTGGCCCGGCCAGCAAATCAGCTTAAGTTTTGAGCGGGTGAGTGGGTGGGCGACTTTCATGACGGGGGTTTTTAGGTTTTTGATTGGCGGGAAAAAATACTTGTCCCTCGTTTTAATAAGAACACCCCTTTCCCTGTTCGCATCAGTGTGTGTCTGGGGTTCAAAAAGGAGCGGGACTTTGCTGGGTTTCTCCCCTCAAAACACCCAAAAGCAAAAACAGTTCTTTTTGGGTTCACAAAAAAACAACTAAGCTTTTAGTTTGTGAACATAAGAACAAAGGTAGTTTAAAGAAAATTTTCAGTTTTTATTTAAATTAGGCTGGAATTTTAAAGAAGCATCTAGCGCTCTACAGCCGCGAGGGAGTTGGGAGGGGGGAGGGGGGGTGGGGGGGCCGAACAAAAGAAAAGACAGGTGGCAGGCTTTTAAAAAGGAGATTAAATATTGTCGGGCCCAAGATCTGCTTTGACCCTGCATTGAAATGGCTTTTTTTTAAAACATTTTTTGGGTGAAAATATTACCCTTTGTTTTTTGGGGGCAGCCTTATTTAAAATTGGGGATACAGACCCTTTTTAGTAACGGGGGTTTGTATTTATATGAAAAAAACCCCCTTTCCTTTTTTTATTGTACACGTTTTAAATTTAGGTTTTTTTTAAATTTTGGCGCTCAAAATTTGTTAAAGGGGAGACCCACTTTTTTTCTTACAAAAGGCCCACAAAACCTTTCTAGCCAACGCGGGGTTTTATTTATAGGTGAAAAAAAACCCGTTTTTTTTACCCCTACCCCAATTTTTAATTTAAGGTTTTTTTCACTTTTGGCGCAGGCCATTTTTTTGAAAAGCCCCAAATCTTGTGCTTAATTACCATAACAAAAAATTTGCTTTAAATTTTGGTTTGTTGTATTTTATAGGTAAAAAAAACCCCCTTATTATTTTCATTTACCAATTTAATTCGTTTTTTTTCCCATTTTTGGCGCAGCTCGGGTTTTTTCAAAGACCCACTTTGAAACTTACAATAGGTTACAGAATTTTTTCTAGTCAACCCAGGTGTATTTCTTGGGGTGAAAAAACCCCCTATTATTTTCAGTGGGCAATTTTTTTTACGTTTTTTTCATTTTGGGGCCCCGGGCCCAATTTTTGTTAAAAGACCCCTTTGTACTTACAATAGGATACGAATTTTTCTAGTCCCCGGGAAAGTGTTTTATAGGTTCAAAAACCCAACCTAAAAATTATCTTTTACACAATTTAATTGGGTTTGGGTTTCCCCTTTTGGTCAGGCCATTTTTTTAAAAAGGGACCCATCATGTACGGTATTACCTTTACAAAATTTGTAGTAATTGGTAGAAATTTAAATAGGTGCAAAAAATTCCCCCAATATTATCGGGTCCCCAAATTTTTAATTACGGTTTTTCACTTTGGCGCAGCTCAGTTTTTTCAAAGACCCCCTTTGTATTACAATAGGATAAAAAATTTTTAGTACCGCGGGTTTAAAATTTCAAAAAGGTTTGCAAAAACCACCTATTTTTAAACAGTCCCCAAAATTTTAAAATTAGGGGTTTTTTTTCATTTTGGGCCGCAGCCCAGTTTTGTTAAAAGGGACCCATTTTGTCTTAAAATTAAAACCAAAACAGAAATGTGTTTATTAAATTGGGTTTGTTTTTTCATAGGTGCCAAAAGCCACCTATTATTATTTTTTTTACAAAATTTTAAAATTTAAGGGGGTTTTTAAATTTGGGGGGGAAAAGCTAAAGTTTTTTTCAAATAACCACTTTGTATTTAAAAATTTTAAATTTACAAAAATTTTGAAGTTACTGTTTGGTGTTTTTTCATTGGTGCAAAAACCCACTGTTTTTTTATCCTTAAAAATTTTAAAATGCGTTTTTTGCCGTGGTGGGGCCCCCAGTTTTTTTTAAATAGCCCTCTTTTTACGAAAAAATTCGTTAAAAAAAATTTTTCTACCCAAACTGTTCCCCTTTGTCTTTGCTGAAAAAAAACCCCAATTTCTCATCCGTGTAATTTTTTGAATAGTTTTATTTGCCCCGTGGAATCCATTTGGCGAAAGTTTGGCGCTCTTGAAATGATATTTTTTTTGAAAACTTTTTAAATTCCCCTATCCAAACTGCGGTTTGAAAACCCCCTGGGGACTAAAGGAAAAACCCTGTTTGTTTTTTCCCCCCCCCCCCCTTTTGGGTTCTTCCCACCAGCCCGCATTTTCACAGGTATTCGTAGAAACTTTTCAGTTTTAACCCAGTTGGCTGTAGGAAATTAGGGGATTTAAGAAAAGCGGGTGTTTTGCTGTTTTTTAAAAAGAGACTGTCAAAAACTCTTCCATACTTTCTTAAATTTTTATCTTTCTGAAACTTTGGAGCGAAATTTCGGGTTTGGTAAGCGAGAAAAGGGGGGGGTTTTGGACAGGGTTTGGTAGGGGTTTACAGAGAAGGGGGGCTCCTTCCAGTGCTGGGACAACACGCAGGGCCAGTGATCTGGGTTTTGCGGGGCCCCCGGAAAGGCCTGCCCATTGCTAGGTCGGGTCCGGTTTTTTTCCCATAACGAACGCGTCGAAATTGTTTTCCAGGGGTTAATGCAACCTACACCCAGCAGTCTTACCTCCTAGTCCTCCCAGTCACGGCAAAAAATGACGTCTTCAGCATCATCAGTCCGTCCAACTAAGCGAAGGCACCCCAAAATTTATCAACTCTTTTACCCACCACTGGGGGATAATCCATTTTCTGAAGCCTCTTTGATGACAAAAAGCGGTTGGGGTCAGAAAGGGATGTTAAAAAAGAATTTAAGAGGCCCCAAAGAGGGTGTTTTTTCTGCTCTGAAGTCCAGTTTCTATGCCCCCCCCAGAGGAGGAGAAAGAAACCCGGGCAATCAGCAAAAATTTCCCCGGCGGTTTGGCAAGCCCTTTTAGTTAAACCCTTTTCTAGTAGCCCACAGCTCCTTGGATGCAGAAGGGCAGGAAAGACCCCAAATCGCCCTTTTTGATGAGGGGATGAAAGAATTGCGGGTTTCCCAAAATGGTCTTTTTGCAGAATTTGCTTGTGAGCAATTCCCTCACTGGAAAGGGGGAAGAAGACGATGGGGTAGTGTCAGTACGGGGGGTTTTCCCCCTCAAAAAACGGGGGGAGCGGTCGCCCCGAAGTCCGCTGAGATGATTTTCCCCCAGCCACGAATTTAGCGGAAAAACCCGCTCCCCGCTTATCGCCGTCGAAAAGGTTCCCGGGGCCTCCCCAAGCTTGGGCCTTTTTCGAGCCCGCCTCCCGATTCACCCCAGCGATTTCTTTGCCCCCCTTTGCCCTTAAACGTAAACAATAGAGGCAAGAACTTTGCTGTTTAACCCCAACCCCCCCCCCCCCCCCATGTCTAGTCACAGGGAGCGAATGCCCGAGTTGAAATGGAGGTAACCCCCTTGGCCAGAAAAAGGCCACAAACCGGGTGCGGGGTTCCAACCACTTTTCACTCCCCCTGGGCTCCCCCCCTCCTCCTCCTCCGGGCCCAAAACCAAGCGTCCTCAGCTGCCCCTTTTCTTCAGAGTTGATAGGATCAGCCTCCGCTTCAACCTCCAAAAAGATGCCCAGTTCCACCACACCACAAAAACCATCCTTCCACCAGTTTGCGACCTGCAAAGCCGTTTTCAAATGGCCAAATTTTTGCAGGAGCCCTTTTTCTTCCAAAGGTTTTGGGGCAAAGAAACACTTTAAACCCAAAAATCCCAAAGCCAAAAGCCCTTAAATTTGGCTCGCCAGGCTTTTGGCCTTGGGAAATGTTTCCTTTTTCCCTTTGGTGGAACACAAGGGGTTCCCCCACGTCATGGCCCTTGCCTGCCCCCAATACCAGAGGGTGAGCCCGGCATTTCTTTGCCAGAAAAACCGTCCCGCCATGTTTTCATCTAAAATTTCAAGCGTTTTTGTCTGCATTGTGTCTGGAAAAAATTTCCCTTCTACCACCGACACCGGGGCTAGAAAACAAAGGCCCAAGGGCCCCTATATTCTGTGACAGCTCATGGGTGAATGGGTGGAGTCTCCCGAAAGGGACGGTGGCTCTCAGGACTCAGCCACGCTCTTCAAAAAATGCAGGATAGTGCAGGGTTCTTTCCCCCCAAAGGTCCTCTGGTGGCTTTTAGGGGCCCGAGAAACCAGGCCCTTTTTGGGAAAAAAATCTGTCTTTGGAAACCGTCCAAACACAGGGCGGAGCTGTGGGACGGGTCTCCGCAATGAGCCGAGGCCCTTGGTTTGGGTGACAAGAAAACCCTTTTGCCAGGGAAGATTTGGGGCGATAACGGTTTTAAATTTCTGGCCGCCCTTTTGAACGGTGGCTGGAGCACATCCCCTTTCCCTGGCACATGTCATGAAAACCTTTTCGCCAAAAAAATTCTAAAGCGCTACCCGGGTTTGGGGGGCTGCCCGCTGAGGAAGGCTCGAGGTCTTAGTTCGCACTTCCGCCATTCGCACCCATGCTTCGTTTCCCCCCCTGGCTGGTTGCCATCGCTGGGGCCCCCTCGTCAACCGGTTTTCATTTTTGACGTGGCAACACGCTTGGAAATTTCCCCCTCCACATTGCTCCAGCGATTGTGGCAGCAGCGCAATGCCATTACCAGTACAAGTGACACATGGCCCGACAAAACCCGCGGTTTGGACCCCAGGGGGGTTTTTGGGCCCCTGAGAGTGGAGGCCGGTTTAAAAAAAATCTGCACCATCCTTGCCAGTTTGAAGAAAACCACCAAAATGGTTTAGTGCGGACAAGCCCTTGGGCCAGCTGGCATTTGTGGTGATCTTTAGTTCTGGAACGATCGTTTGGCACCTCTGAAAACTCAGGGCCCACCAGCGACGGAGGAGGAGATTTGGGCACAATGCGAAAAAACGGGGCCTTTTTTCTTCGTCGAATCCACAAGGCCCGAAGTTTTTTCAATTTTTATCGGTTTTCTTTTTGGGAGTTTGGTTTCCCGGGGGCCCAAAGGGGTAAATGCAAGGTGGCGCCCTCAGCTCTCAGGGGGTTTCATCATCTGAGGCAATCCGGGCTGTGTTGAAGGGGTTTTTCCCGGGCCAGGAAGCGGGAAAGGGGGAGGAAAGGGATTCCCGGAAAGTTACTGACGTCCCCCGCCTTGGAAAGAGGTTTTGGGGCGAAATTTTAGGGGGAGGGGAAGATGAAGGGAAAATCAGTTTGCTAGTGTCCCTCGACCCCCCGAGGGTTGGGAAATCAAGGTCCATCTTCACATGAGTCTGGGTGCCCATTTTCCCCCAACATGATCCTGCATTAAGGCCACCCAAAATGAACAACAAATTACTGGGGTGGGCCCCCCTCCCGGGTCCTCGGGACAAAAAAAAAAAAACTCAGCATTTCCCTTTAAACCCACCCAAATAGAGATAAAATTCAGGAAATGGGGACCTTGTGATTTATTTAACTGGGGGAATCTGTTTTTGTCTGCTTCACGTTTTTTCAAATGTCACGGGGGGAACAACGGGCAGGACTGACCCAACCCGTAGGTGCCAATACCGTAGCGCAGAACGGCAGCAGCAGGCAAGGTGGGAGAAGCCTAAAAGGTTGAAAATCTGGCAATCCCTTAAATTTTCCACCTCAACCAATGCAATTTTTGCAAAGGGAAAACCCTAAAACACCAGTGACCCGCTTAAGACCCTGGTGCACGAATTTTTGCGTCCCCAACACCCATGTTTTTGATGTGTTTTTCCGGGCCCCAATTTTACCCTTTTGGGTATCGCCATAAGGGGTTGTCCCCCCCACAGCCAGCGTCATATCTGAGCGGACCTTCAGCACAGCTGGAGGGGTCATTCAGACAAAACCCCCGGCTTTCCACAGATATTTTGGATCGTTTGACTTTCATCAAGAATGATCATTTATGGATCTCCCGGGTGATGTTGTGGGCCCCCAAAAACCGGTTCACCGATTGTTGCCGGTTCCCACTTCCCCATTCCCCCCTTCAAAAAGAAAAGGGGCCCTTGAAAACTTTTTTTTTAAAAGGGTCATTTTTACTGCAATTTTTATTCTCCCCGTTCCAAAAGTTTTTTTGCTGGGTTTTTCGTTAAAGAGACTTAAAAAAACACCCCAAAGGGTTTTATGTCAAAAACCCTATTCCATTTATCATTCATCTTTAAAATTTTTTGCATTGCAAAGGGTTTTGGGGTATGTTCTGTGAGATACGCATAATCATGGGCCTTTTGAACAGAAATGTGGCTTCTAAGTGGCAAATTTTCCCTCACAATTTTTTAAAAAGTGGTGAGAAATTTATTTTTAATTTTTTTTTGGGGCATGCTGCTTTGAAATCCCGCAATACTACAGGTCCTATTATAAAAAAAATGTGGTTTCAAACAGACATTTGTTTTTAAAAATTGAAAAGAGGGCTCAAGGGCATTTTTTGAACTTTTGGGGGCTTTTTGTGTAAAATGCAGCTAAAAAAAACGGTTCCCTATTCTAAAAAATGTTTTTTTTCAAAACAGACATTTTCAAAATTTTTAAAAAAGTGGCTCAAGGGCCCATGTTTTAAATTTTTTTGGGGGCATGTTGCAGGGGAAAGGCAGTTTATACTACGGGTTCCTTTTTAAAAAAATGGGGTTTTTTAAAGACTTTTGTTTTCAAAATTTTGTCAAATTGGCTAAGGGTGGGGGGTTCTTTCAGAAACTGGAATAGGTAGGACACTGTTAATGGACTCATAGGGCGACATGTATGTTTAAAGGGCTTTACGCCTGTTTTTTGGCGTATACTGGGCCCCCCAGCCCAATCCCGCTGTCGGAAACGCGGGGAGGCAAGGTTAGGCGCAGTTTTCCCGCCACTTTCAGCTGCGCCCCGATGAAGGGGGGGGGCTGGGCGTGGGGGTGGGCGGGGGGTTGGGTTTCCCGGGGGGCGGTACCCCGGCCCGCTCGTATATTTCCGAGGCATGTACGTGGCGAGTCGGCAAAGCGAGGCCCCTTTGCAGCGCTCGGCAGCCCCGGGACGGCAGACCTGGTTTTTTTTGGCCCAAAATGCCCCGGGCCCAGAGGCGAAGGGGAAGCGGGTTTCGGAACATTTGGGGAAAGGGGAAAATTAAAAGATCCCCTAAAACAAATCTCCGCACCCCGCTCCGGCAGCAGGATTTTGGAATCCAAAAAAAAAATTCCCTTTAAAAAGGGCGGAAAACAGTTTTCAGAAAAGAGCAAAACCTCAAAAATAAAATAAAAAAAAAATCATTTTCCCCAAAACTTTTAAAAGGGCAAAATATCAAAAATTTATATATTGAAAATTTGGGGGGGAAAATACATTTAATTCAAATTCTGAAACTTTTTCTCTTTGGGTGGGCCAATAAACCGGCCAATCAAAAAGGAGAAAAACAGTAAACCCTTTAAAAAACCTAGGGGGAAAGGGATTGACCAATCAGAATCCCGGGGGGGATAGTTTTAAAAATACAGTAAAAAGGGTGAAAAAAGCTGTTTGGGGGCTGAGCTACTGGGCCCAAATCAGAATAGGAGCGACAAAGACTCATTAAACCCTATGGAAAAGGTTTAGACCAACCCGAATCCACGGCGGGACATTTAAAAAACAGTAAAAATGCTAAAAAGAGTGATTGGTTAAGCTAGAGGGACTTGGCTAGTCACCCAAATCGAATAGGGGCAACAGGCCCCCTTAAAACCCTAGGAGAACTATTGCCAATCAAATGGGAAAGCGACAAAGCCCCATTTATCCTATGGAAAGTTTGGACCAAATCAAAACCCAAAGGGGGGAAAAAGTTCAAAATGCAGTAAAAAGACAGAAAAGAGCTGTTTGGCTGAGTTGCAGGGGTTGGCTACCCCACCCAATTTAGAGGGGAGCTCTTCTCCCATTATACCCCTATGAGAATGGGCGCTCTGAAATCTCGGGTGTCAGCCCCGTTGGGCATGATTTTAATTAATAAAAATTTTTTTTTTTTTTAAAAATGTAAAACATTATCAGAAAAAAGGCCAAAACCCTTTCTTTGCAAATAAAGCAGTTAAAATCCAGAACAACGCGTTTTCGCCGAGACCGGCGCAAACATGGGGAAAATTGCAATAGAGAGAATTGGGGAAATACAGAAAATTCAAATTTTTTAAGCTATTCCCCTTTTTGGGTCGGCATAAACCAGCCAATCAAATAGGAGCGAAAAATGTCCCATTATAATATGGAGGAGAATTGACCAATAAAGAAAGGAGGGGGACAATGTCCCTTTTAATCCTATGGAGAAAAATTGACCAACATATTAAAAAGGGGGACAGTTCAAAATACAGAAAAAATGCAAAAACGACCCTGATTGGTTAACCCGGCGGGGGCCCTCTCCAGTTTACCCAAAATGGGGAAGCGCGGTACTTTCTCATTTTTTTTCTAGGGGGAAAAAAAAAACCCTGAGCGCGCTCTTTTGATTGGCAAAGTTAAAAGAGGCGCCGTTTTTGGCCCAAATGGGAAGCGAGCGACGCTCCTTTGGGGTTTTCAATGCAATCTGAAATAAAACGTACATGGCCAAAAATCAAATTATAACACTACAGAATTGTACCGATGTGTTAAAAAACGGGAAAGATAATATGGGGGTAAAGAAAAAAAATATTAAATCAATTTTAAAACTTTTTTATTTTTTTTATTTTGTTGCACCCATATATTGATTCCCTTTGGGTTTTAACCAAAAATAAAAAAATAAACATGATTTTATTGATTTAATATTTTTTTTTTTGTTACCCCCATATTATTATTCCTTTAAAATACACATCAGGACAACTTTTATATGTTATAATTTTTATTTCGGGCCCTGTACGTTTTAATTTTTAATTTCATTTAAAAAACCCTTGGAGCGTCGCTCGCCTTCCCCCCCCATTTGGGCCAAATAACGGGGGGCCCCCTTTTAACTTTGCCCAAACACAGAGCGCCTAGAATTTTTTTTTCCCCTAAAATCTATGAGAAAGGGAGCTCCCGCTCTTATTTGGCTAAGTGGCACCCCCCCCACTTCCCAAACCCAAACAGCTTGTTTCTTTTTCCCCCTTTTTCTGTATTTTGAACTGTCCCGGCCTTTGAAAATAAATGGTCAAATTTTTTCTCCAAAAGGATAAAAAGGGGGCTTTTTCGTCCCATTTTGATTTTGGGTGGTTTATTTCCGACCAATGGAAATTGTTTAAAAAATTTTTAATTACTGGGATTTTCCCGGCAATTCTTCTATTGGGAATTCCATGGGAGCGGGCCCGGGCTCGGGGCAAAAGGGGGTTCGGGTTTTTAAAATGCTTTATTTGTAAAAAAGGGGCGGGTCTTTATTTGATAATGTTTTACATTTTTTTAAAAAATTTTTTTAATTAATTTACAAAGCCTTCGGAGATTTCAGGGCGCCCAAACTCTCCATAGAAATTTAAGGGGGAAATAGCTCGTGCTCTGATTGGCTGGGAAAAGCCCAAGCCCCCCCTAGCTCAGCCCTTTAGCTTTTTTTCTGCTTTTTAATGTTTTTGAAATGTCCCACCTTTGATTTTGATTGGTCCAAACTTCTCCATAGGATATAATGGGACTTTGTCGCTCCTATTCTGATTGTTAAAACATAACTTTTACTAAATTGTCTAAATTTGTACTTACTAGACACCTATAATCTACCACAACACACCTAAATGATACAGCATACTAAATATCATCTATCAGTGGAGTAATCGCCCCGATAAAGGGCGGCTCCGCTTTAATGACAGATAATATCCCTGTATACGTATATTACAATTCTTTAGTCACAGCTATCCCAACGCGTTTCCCCCTTTACAATTTGGTTCATCAGGGGATTCAAAAAAACTCCTCTCGCTGTGGAATAAGAACACGCTATATACAACGCATATACAGTCTATCTATGACGGATATATCACCTCTATGGGTGAGATAGAAAAGGTGATACTTAACTTAGAAGCTGCCAGGTATAAAGTGATGATCCTCGCAGCCCCTTTGGTATGCTGGCACCCAGGATAGAAGGGATACAGAATGATTCATTTCTGCCTCCCTTAAATACCTTATTTGGCCCTTTAGATGTATAGCAATAAATCCCCTAGCATTTCAGTATTAATGTGTATTGTTTTATACTTGTTGCCGGGTTCTACTTAACATGTGCATATATCCCCCTGCCTTTACTCAGTTTGGCGTTCCGGAAGTTGTACTGCGCATGACCGGAAACTAAATAGGATGTCATTTCCGATTTACTTCGGCGAAGGCAACACTATGCTACTGCAGAAACCCCATACTGCCACGGTGCAGTCCGGCGTCCTAAAAAAGGTTCTGCGCATGTCCAGGAAAAAGATACTCGACAGATGCGCATGATCAAAGTCCGGGCACAACTCTCAGCGCCATATACAATACACTGCTCTCATGGAGAAAGACAACACTGATCACTTCCGGCAAGCGCCACCGGAAACCAAACCACTTGCCACCGGCAGCCGAATCCGACTCCATGCCTAGATAAAACCGCGCACTCGACTATCCGCACAGACCGCTAATTACTGCTAAGCGGCCCCAAATTTCTTAAAGTGATTGTCTGTGTAACGGATGTCTAGAGGATAATAAGGACAATTGATTCAGGGCCAAATAAATTCGGGGTACAAAAATTCATTGTCTTAAGCTGACAAAAATTATCAGACTATAAGTAATCAATGAATATAATGAAAAAATGTAATGATATAATAATGATACATTAAATACAGTCAGTTTTGAAAGATCAATATTGGTCCTCTGTGGAGAGTGCGAACGAAACAGAGCAGAGTAAACAGACCCAAGCAAGAATCTACTCAATAAAACATCCAAATTGCAAAGTTTCATTAAGGCCCTTTGGATAAACTGATTCCATACGGTAGATCCACTGGGCCTCTTTACACAGAATTCGTCTATCCCATTCTCCTCCTCTTGGAGACGGTCTCACTACCTCCATAATCAAAAAACGCAGAGATTCCCATTCTTTCCCTTATGATGTTCCCAAATTAAAGTGAGCTACTGCCGTGTCTCTTCTATTACGTATGTCCCCCAGATGTTCTCCCACCCTCCTTTTAAATGTTCTCTTTGTTTTTCCAATATAGTTCAGTGGGCAGGGACATATGCACATATAGACTACTCCTTCTGTCCTACAATTGGCAAAATCACGAATGAAGAATTGTTTTCCATTTGAGGCACTTGTGAAGGATTTAGTTTGTTGTATGTATGGGCAGGCTACACACCTCTGCCCACATTTAAACATACCTATCGGTTTCCTTTCAAGCCAAGTTCCTTGAGGAGGTATTGGTGTGTAATGACTATGGATCAGTCTATCTTTAATAGATCTGCCCCTTCGATAGGTGATCAAAGGGGTAGCAGGGAGATATCCCTCTAGATCCTGGTCCAACATCAGTATTCCCCAATATTTTTTGAGGATATTCACAACTTCTAGATTTCTATCATCAAAAGTTGCGATGACACGTGCTTTATTGTTATCTTTATCCTCCTGGGATTTACCCTGTAATAATGTCGTTCTGTTCTGTTTTTGTGCATGCCTTAGGGCCGATTCCAAAACTCCTGAGGGGTATCCCCGACTAAGAAATCTTTCTCTCAATATCCCTGACTGCCTCTTAAAGTCCTTATCTCTGGAGCAGTTTCTTTTCACTCTCAGGAATTGACCCTTCGGTATTCCTCTCCTACAGGGTAATGGATGGCAACTTTCCCAATGTAGCAAGCTGTTGGTTGCTGTGGGTTTTCTGTACATGTCAGTATGAATGTTGCCATCCCGATCTTTAATAATAAGAACATCCAGGAAGGGTAAACAGTTCTCTTGCACTTCAAATGTGAAGTGCATACCAATCTCGTTTTTATTGAGCTGTGCAACGAACTCCTCAAAATCACACCTTGCACCTTCCCAGAGGATAAAGATGTCATCAATGTACCTCCCCCAGAATAAAATCTGGGGGGGCCACTGATCATCTCCAGGTTTGGGGGATCCCAAGGGTGGCCTCCCCCCACCCCGGGAAAAATTTGCTAAGGGGGGGCAGGACTCCCCATTGGGGTGCCCCTGAGCTGTGGAAGGTCTTATTAAGAAGAAAAATAATTATGCCCCAAAACACGAAGTCCAGTAGTCTGATGAAAAGGGGCATTATGAGCCTAAAATTCTGTATTCTGTAGACAAAAAATATTCAACTGCTTTAATCCCAAAATTTTGTCAGGGACCTCAGGGACACACACACAGACAAGTGGGCCCTGACCTGACCCACCCCCTGTCCCTCCTTTTTGGGGAACCCGACCCCTTTTAACAGCCGCCCCAAACAAAGATGATAACCACTGTTAAAATGTGACACGCGGAAAAACGACACCAAACAAAAGTAGTCGGCGGTCCAAATCACAACCTTCGGCAACGAGTACAGAGGCGTAAGACAAAGGGAACCGGGGCGTCCAAAGTGGGGGCAACAGCAGGCAAGGGTACAGAGAGGAAAGAAGGGAAACCGGGGGTCCAAAGCCAAAGGTCAGGGAGACACAGAACAAAAAAGCAAATACGGCGAACACGGGGAAAAAAACATAGCGGCAAAGATAAAGGAAGTGGGGGCTATAAAAGGGAAGGGGAGGAAAAGAGCGAGGTGTAGGAAGCAGGATCTTTCAATCATAGAGTAGATTAACCCCAAAAGGTGGGAAAGACCCCTGGCCCGGGGGGTTGGGCCAGAATTCAATTAGAGTCCCAGAAGGAAAACATGTTCACAAAAGAAAAAGTAAGGCCGCTTTTGGTCGCAGCGCTTCCCCGCGACCAGAGCCAATGACACGAACGTACAGTACCCCCCCTTCTATGGGGGGCCACCGGACCCTCCTTGGGCCCCCCCGGGTTTTTGGGGGGGTTAGCTTGGTGGAACTTTTCCACAAGTCTGGGGGGTGCAAGTCCCAGCTGTCACCCACACCCGCTCCTCTGGCCATCCCCTTTCCGTGAACTAGGATTGGAGAGCGTTTGGACTCGGGGGAGCAATTAACGCTCAATTTCGTTTTCTAACTCCCTTGTATAACCCACAGGGCGAGGAGGGTGACGACCGTTCACAGCAGGAAGTACCTTTTAAGTAAGGACTTGTGAAAACAGGGAATCGGAGGGAACTCCGGAAGCTAATCTAAAAGTCCCGGGGTTTAAAACCAATTTCGAGATAACAAAGGGCCAAAAACCGAGGCGCGAATAGTAGAGGGGCCCCGAAGGCGGAGATTTTTGTCGAGACCCACACCTTTGCCCGACAGCTATTCAGTGGGGGTCGCGTTTTTATTAGCATATTTTAATTTGTTTTGTTGGGTTTTTTTGAGTCTCGCGACCCCACCCAGTGTCAAGTCGTTTGATGGGGGGTTTTTATGGAAGAGAACTTGATTCGCAACCTTTGCGGCGGAGTATTTGGGGTGAAAGCCGAATTACAGTAAAACGGAGAAATGGGGAGGAATTTCGTGATTGTTAAAGAGCAAACCGGCATGGGCAAAAACTCATCCACTTCCCCCTGACCCCGAAACATAACACTAAAATTGTTCTAGTGATGATTAATCTTTATCCCCCTTTTTGGGGGTGGAAGGCAGGGGAGAAGGGACAAAGAGTCCTAATTTCCCAAAAAAACCCCCCCCAAAACCTTGACACAACGTACCCTCTATCAGACACAATATGGAAGGAATACCATGAAGTCTCAGTATATGACGAACAAATAAAGGGGGGGGCGGGGGTTTTTGGCTGATGGAAAATTTCTTTAGAGCAATAAGATGCACATTTTAGAGAATGGGTCCACCACCCCAATTTCCGACTTCCCCTTAAAAAGGGGGAAGGTCGGTAAAAAATCCATGATATGGGGGACCACCCTTTTGGGAAGGGCAAGGGGAAATAACCCTTGGGAAATTTGCCGGGGTACCTTACCCCCTGGCACCTCAAACCCATAACAATTCCCGACATCACGCTCCCCCAAGGCCACCAAAATAGGTACAGACAGGAGGTACCGGTGCCCGCGATCCCAGGATGCCAGACAAGTGGGGAGTGGCCTCCCCCAAAAATTTTTTCAAACGGAGATGTTTTAACAAAGAGTTTTCCGGGGGGATACTGGGGGGGCCAAGCCTTGAATTCCAATGGGAGACAAAGTCGGGGTAAGGGTGGACAACACCCCCGGAGCGAGGAATTTTGGGGTTTCCCCCTCCCAGATGTCATTTTTTCCCAAAACTTGGGGACAAGGCGTCAGCTTAACATTTTTTCCCCTGCGAAGGTCATACAAAATTGAACCTATAAAAAACAGAGCCATCGTCTTGGGGGGGTTTAACCCGTTTAGCTTTATCAAGAACAACAGTTTTTTAGGCGTAAAAAAACAGTCACCCGATTTTGGGCCCCCCTCCAGAAGGTGCCCCCACTCTTAAAAAACCCATTTTATGGCTCAGTTCCCGGTTACCAATAGTATTGACCTCCGCGTGGAGAACTTTCTGGAGAAAAAGGGCAAGGGGCCGAAGATTAGTTAAGGTTCAATTTCCCTGGGGGAGGCTCCCCCCCCTGTTTCAGAGCGTCCCCTCTACGACAAAAGGGTTTTCAGGAGGGGTGGACCAAGACAGGTCAAAGTAAACATTTTTTTCAAGGTAAGAATCCCTGTTGGGCCTCGGGTGCCCCGGGAGGTGGGGTCCCCCCTTTCTTGAAAGGTCATGAGGGGTTTAACAATCAAGGAAAAATTTTGAAAAAATTGGATAGTAATTAGAAAAACCCTAAAAAACTTTGGATCTCCTTAAAGGTAGTGGGTCTCACCCACTTGTGATGGCCAAAACCCTTTTGTGGGTCCATACTATACACTGGACTAATAGTCCCCCCAAAGAACCCTATCCCTTTGGACTCCGAACAACATTTAGACTTTGGCGCAAAATTGTTTCTGACAAAACTGGGAGGACCCCCTTACATGATTTATATATCATAATGGGGGAAAAGATGGGGATGTATCAAAGAAAACCCAATAACAAAACGACCCAGAAGGCTCTAAAGATATCGTTAACAAATGTTGGAAGACGGCTGGGGATTCAAAGACCAAACGGAATGACGGGTTTCGAAGTCCCCCTCAGGAGTTTAAAGGCCGTCTTAAATTCGTCCCCTTCCCGGATCCGGATTAGGTTGTATCCCCACGGGATCAATTTTTGGAAAAACCATCGGGCACCGCCCCCTGGCTAAAAAGACCGGGATCAGGGGAAGTGGATCGGTCTTTTATAGTGATCTTTTTGAGCTCCCTGTGTCAATACGGGACGGAGGGCCTCTCTTTCTTTTCGACAAAAAAAAAAACCACACCCACCGGCAGGTGGATGGGCTATTGACCTTTTTTTCCGGCTTTCCTTGATATTTACCCTAGTTCCCGTCCGGGGGGAATAAGTTGAAATTCGACCCTTAGGCAGCTTGGGGCCCCCGGAACCAGGTCTTACGCAATCAAATGGCCCGGGGGGGGGAGGGTGTCCCAACGGAAATCATCAAAGACATCTTTAAAATCAAGACGAAATCGGGGATAGTATAATCATCATTAAGAAACACCAAGGGCTGTAATCTTCAAATGAGGACCACATGACCCCCCCCTTTTTCCAACTCAGCAGTCCTCCATCAAACACAGGATTATGAAGGCGTAACCATGGTAAGCCCAAATAAATCAGTATAAATTTTCCATTACAAAAAAAACAATTGTTCGGAATGCAGGGACCCCATTCAAGTAATTTTAAATGGTTTCGGGATTATTCTTCCCTCCCCTTAGGGGTGGTCAGCACCTAAACCGAAAAGGGAAAACAAACGGGGTTTTGTTCTCCCCCCAAGGTTTTTTGGGGCCCCAAAACATGCAAGAAACAACAGCTGCTCCTGAAAACGATCCCGCTTTACACACAAAAATCTTGGCCCCGGGAAAATTAAGGTTACCCGGGAAGAAATCTTGTTTACCCAATTAAGGGGGACCTGTACGCCTGAGTTTCCCTTTTTGCTGTCCTTCGGCGTTTGCCCATCTCCCACGGGATTAGGCCGGGTCGGCAGCCTCCCATACATGGCCGGGCTCCCCAAAGTAGAAACACAGGCATTTTCCGCTCGAGTTTCCTCGATAGCCGCCGCCGGGGGGCCCCAAACCTGGGTTCCCCTTCCAGCCCCAGCAGGAGATGGGGAAAAGAGTGGAAAGGAGTTTTTGCGACATATGGAGAAAGATTAACAGGGGCTTCGATTAAAAATTCCAAAAAAACCCCTCTTTTCTTCTCTTTCTCTCAACCTTCGTCCCATAATAAACTAGGTCATAAAACCCTAAGGGCCGGAGTAGGATGATGCCATCCCCTCCTCACAGCTTCAGACAGCCCCTGCGAAGAGGGGCCCAAGGTGGGGTAGGCCCCCCAATTGCCGAGCCCATTGGCGGGGAAATTTGAGCAGTATCCTCCAGTGCGAGAACCCCGTGGGTGGATAAGAATGAGTTTCTGCCAACGTGCCCTTTTGGTCTATAAATATGGCCAATGTAAGAAAAAATTTTTTCCACCGATCTCCACTCAGGGGCCCCCAGAGGCAAAGTCAATGCCCCAAACCTGAGTGGGGCCCGAGGAGGACAGCCATGGCAACTTTCTCACCCCCTTTAGGAAAAATGTTTTAAAAGAAAAAAAAAGCGACAGGATTCCCTGAAGGTCCGAAAATTTTTCAGGGTTTTTCCTCGAAACAGTAGGAATCGCAAGTTTGGTTTGGCTGTACACTTTGACCCCAAACCCGGGAGAGGGGACGATACTAACGGGACGACGGGTCAGGGGGGCGGAGTAGACATGGCCCCTCGGGGTGGATTGGGACATAAGGCCGCCATGCCCCGGAATTTCGTGGTTTAACTCTCCGAGGTCCCCAGACCGAAATCGTACTCTACGAAACCCCAGGGAGAAAGGTTTTGAGTATGGGGCCGTAAAGTAGGGCCCCGTTTGGGGCCACACACCCGAAAGTGGGCCCTGCTTGATCCCCCCCTGTCCCCGCCCTTTTTGGGGAACCCCACCCTTAAAAGGCCGGCCCCCCCAAACCAAAGACTGATAACTGCACTGTTATAAGTGTGAAAACGACAGGACAAACAGACACCAAACAAGAGAATTTAGGCGGTCCAAAGTCAGCAATTTGGGCAACGGGGTACAGAGGCTAAGACAAAGAGGGAAAGGGGCAGTCCAAATCGGCAAAAGCACGGGCAACGTGTACAGACGGGGGACAGAAGGGGAAAACCGGGCCAAACCAAAGGTCAGGGGGACACAGAACAAAAACAAATACGGGGAATACAGGGGAAAAACCCATACAGGGAAGAAAGAAGGAATGGGGGCTATAAATAGGGGAAGGGGGGGAAAGAGAGCAGAGGTGATAGGAAGCAGGGTCTGTCAATCACTGAGATGAGATTAACCCGAGAGGTGGAAAGATCCTGGCCACGGGCGTGGGCCCGAATTTAATTAGAGTCCCAGAAGGAAGAATGTTCACACAACAAAAAGTAAGGCCCCAGTTATGGTCGCAGCGGGCCCTTCGCCCACGACCCAAACCCGATACACAACGTGAAAAAATTTATGTGGGATTTGCTATAAAACTTTTTACTCTATAAACCCAAAAATACTTCATTATTGACTGTAATCCCTTCCCGCTGCGCAATAAATCAAAGTTCCTTATGTAGTGGCAATTGGTTACAAAAGTCCCCGTAATTTTTATCTATAAAATCCCCACATTTTGCGTAATTGACCACGCCCGAGACTATTGGTTTTTTACCTTTATGGGTACAGCCTTAGAATTTTTATCGAATAAAATGTAGGTATTGGGTTGAATGCATCATTAATTTTTAAAACCGTTGTGGTTTTTAACCCCATTTTCCCCCCCCCCCCACAAGTAACTTCTCTAGTTGCATATAAAGTTTTTTTTCGGGTCTGTGGGTAAAAGTCTAATGTCTTCTGTCCCTAAGGAGATCATTGCACATCTGTTTAAAATGTCTGATTTAATAAACTATATTTCCCCCCTTTTCGGAGGGTTTAATAATTATAATTTGTCTGTTTCCCGTGTGACAATGCTCGTTCCCTTATTAAAATTATTTTGGAAAAGGGACCCCCTTTTTCACCAAAGGGACGGGGTTCTTTGACACATTTTTCAAAAAAAGATCAATTTCCTGTATCTAACTGTCGGGGCATTCTCCTGCTTTTAAAATTCAATTGTTTTGACCCCCCTTTCTATTTCCTCCCTTCCATAAGGACACAAGTTTTAAACCCCCTAAATCCTTGTGTAACACCCAATTGCTGGGTTCAAATTTTATCTCTAATTTTAAAAATTTATGCCACTTTACTTTCCCCAAACAGGTTAGATTTTTAGGGGCCATAAAAAACACTAAATTTTGTGGTGGGCACAAAGGTCCCAAACCCCCCTTAAATCTGTAATTCAATTTTCAAACCTTCTGTAAGGTTTTAAATTATTGAGTTGATCAAATTTTATTATTTTGACGGTGTTCAGGCCGGGAAGCGGGGCCCCCCAGCCCCTAAAAAAAGGGGGTGTTGGAATTTCCGAGGGTGAGAGCATAATAGTCCATATGCCCCCCCTTTTCCTGAAATTTTGGCGAGGACCCCATTTTAAGCCGAGATCCTTTGTTCCCCCCTGGGCCTAACAAGTTTTGGAATTTGTGTCCCAGATTCCGCAGATATAATGTTTCCCCAGGGGTAATAG
>JAODAL010063246.1:0-19341 GCA_025379985.1 Phyllomedusa bahiana
TGATGTTATTTACAATGGGACCCTATGGGTCATGGGTTCTCACGTTGAGTATTTGTTGTGTTCTTTAACTGAATCAAAAATGCATGCCCTCTATGTGAAAGGGGTAGCCCGTCAATTAAAAAGCATTGAAATTTCCGGGCCCCCCAAAAAATAAGAAAAAGTTTAACCCCTTTTTCCCTCGGGCCCCTTTTTTCAGCCCTTTTCCACATCATCTGTTTTCACTTTGTCACTTCCGAACAGGGACATCACAGCAGCTGATTGGCTGTCTCTACTTACTGAGCTGTTCACTTCCGAACAGTGATGTTAGTTAGGGGCATGGAACTTGCCCCCAAATCAGCGACCTAGCGTTGCTTCCTGTTCAAAGGGGCCTGGGGGCCCCGGCCCCTTTGAAAATGCTTTTTATATATGTGGAAACCCCCTTTAAAAGTTGTCTCACTAAAACCCAAAAAATGGCATATTGTTTGGATAGCCACAAATTTCTGATAGGTCCAGGTCCACCTGGGGACCCGCACCTACCTCCTAAACAAGCCCCAAAATTTCTCCGCTCTGAACAGAGAGGGTGGGACTCTCCCATTAACATGAACGAAAGTTCTGACTACAGTCGAGCAGGTTTCAGGGTTCTTTTAGAAGATAGGCCCATTTAACCCCTTTTGGCCCCCGCGCCTACTCCTAAAAAACCCTGAAAACTGCTCACTGTACAAAACTTTCATTCTGCCATTGGGAGTTGCATCCTCTCTGTTCAGAAGGGATCTTTTTGGGGGCTTGTTTAGGAGTGGGTTGGGGCCCCAAGGTGGGCCCCGGCCCATCGATAATATGGCATATCCTAGAAAATATCATTATTGTTTTTGGTCAGCCCAACCCCTTTTAAGAAAATTTTTTATCTAACTTGAATGGAACACAGGTGAAATTGGAGTCAATTAAAAAATGCATGCGTTTTTTTCATTGCTTGCATTGTTGTTGCGTTTTTCAACTGAAATGTGAGAACCCTCCTTAACAATAATGTTTTCTTATACATAAAACTATAATAAATTAAGTCTTAAAACTTACTTTTTCTTCTTCAATCAAGCACATTTTTACCTGCATCTGTAATTTTAAAAAAAAAAATAAAAAAAAAGGAAAGCCTAAAATTAAAAAAATTAGAAGCTTAGAAAACGGCGCAGAAAAAGAGAATGGTCTATTTATTTGGGCCCTTATATTTTTTTTCTTTGTTATTTATATCTTAGAGTAAGTTCACACAGCATGGTAAACTACCTTGGGGGCGCCCTTTTGCCTGTGTTAAAGTACGTACTGGCCAGCATGTGCTTTCAACAGAGCTCTGCCCCGGCTCCGATTCACCTTTACCTTCCCTGGAGCGTAAGCGCCCGTAAGAACTGACATGTCACTTCTTTTGACGGTCGCATACTATGCACCAGGGAAATCGTCAGATTATAGCACTCAATGAGTGCTATGATATTACCGTATTTATGGGGCGCAGTTCGGGCACATTGCAGCACAATTACGCCCCGATGTACACCTTGTAAATACGACATGTGAACATATCCTAAGGGTAGATATATGGTTATGCCAGGCAGATTTCTATTCACTTACTGTGGATTTTCCAACCACATCGCCCTGCAGTGTGTTACAGTATTAGGATTTCACACACAGTTGTGCTCATTAGCTTACATACCCCAGGCACAAGTTATAGTATGGGTAATTTTTTGGGAAAAATGAAGGCATGAAAAAAAACCCTTTTATTTAATTTTGGAATATGGTTTGGGGAAAGAGTTTATCAAAATTGGGTACCCTTACCCGGGGCCAAAGCCACTTTATTTTACAATTAAATTTTGCATGGATGCTTTAGGGCTATGTTCACAGGCTTTGACGGCGTAAATGCGGGGGGGATTTGACCACAATTCACCTGTGCCTGCAGTGGGGAGGGCGGGGGGCCCCCAGGGGTGCCCCCCATAAACATTCTGTAAGGTGCGGCGCGTGGACGGTATGCCGAGGCCCAAAACCCCCCAACATCCGGGTGTGGATCCTCTGTGATAAACCCCAGGCGAGGTGGTAGCTGGAGGACCACGCCCGGGGGTGGAGTCTAAGGGGCCCCTGGTTTCCCAGGCCCGCCGCAAAGCGGGGTGGACTTGGTCGGGACCACAGGTCACTACCCCTGAGTGGCACCTGCGGTGACAGCCGGGGGGAAGACAGGAATCCAGGCGGTGGAAAAGGAACACGGAACATTACAGCAGGTACAGGGGTTTTAAACGTAAACATGCACCAAGGTACGGCAGGAACTGGGCTGGTAAAACATCAGGGACAGACAGGGAAAACGGCAGGGAAAAGGAAGGCACATACGAACAGGAACACGGCAGGATACAGGAGACACAGACACGACGGAACGGCGAGGGCCCAAAGACAAAGACATGGACCACATCCGGTTAAAGTCTCCAACAAGACTTGATGTGGCAGGGCTCAAGATGGGAAGCAGCTGGGAAAAGAAAGATGCAAATGAACTGACCCCCAGTAAAGGACAAAAAACTTTCTTATAGCCCGAGGCAGGGGTGAAGAGGAAAGGGGCACAAAGGAAATATAAATAGGCAGGAGCTGCCCGCGCGCACGCCTTAGGAGGGACATGCACAGACAGGGACCCAAACAACAAGACTGGAAGGAAAAAAGGAAAGTACATAGCAGAAACAAAGGGTGTGGACCCCTGCAAAAAGGGGGCCAGCAAAAAACATGGGGGCACGGGAAACCACGGCCAAAAGGCAAAAACCCCGGCAGAACCCCTGAAAAGACCCCCCTCTAAAGCCCCCCCCCCTCCCCCCCAAATCACGAAATTGGCAAAAACCCCCAAATAGGCCAGGGGAACCGAACTTCTAACCCCGGGGGCAAACCCCCCAAAAACCCAAAGTACAGGTGTATAATACCCCGTTATAGGGGGAAAAACCTAAAAAAACGAGGTTTGGGGGAAAAGGGAAAAGGAACAAAAAAGGGGCACTAGGCAAAGGGAAAGGGGGGAAACCCAGGGGGGAGTAAGCCACAGGGGATCAAAGGCTCAGGGCGGGACGTAAGTACGGGGGCTCAAAAAGGCCGGGCGGGGAAAAGAAGCCAAAGGGGTCAGAGGTTTTAGGGCCCGGGAACGTTTCCACGGGGACTCAGAAAAAGGGTTTTAGGGGGGGGGGACCGTTTTGCCACGGGGAAATTTAGAAAGGCTCAGGGCGGGAAAGTAAGCCCCCGGGGAAAACAGAAAGGCTCAGGGGCCGGGACCGTAAACCCCGGGGAGCAGGAAAGGTCCCGGGCCCCCGGGAAACCCCCTAAGCCACCGGGGAAAAAGCAAAGGCCCCCCCCCCCAAAAACCCAAGCCAAAGGGGGGGACCCCCCGAAGGGGCCGGGGCGGGGCCGTAAGACGGGACTAGAAAAAGGCTCAGGGGGGAAACCTACAAGGGGGAAAACCTTCAGAAGGCTCAGGCGGGACCGTAAGCCACGGGGAAACCCGGAAAGGCCCCCAAGGGCCGGGGGAAAAAAGAAGCCACGGGGGAAATCAGAAGGCCGGGCCCCCCCCCCGGGACCCTTAAACCACGGGGACCAGAAAAAGGTTCCCAAAGGGCGGGACCGTAAGCCCGGGGAAAAAAAAAACCCCCAAACTTTTGGCGGGACCCGTAAGCAAGGGGACCAGAAGGCTCAGGGCGGGACCGTAAGCCCGGGGACTCAGAAGGCCAGGGCCGGGACGTAAGCCACGGGGAAAAAATCAGAAGGCCCCCGGGCGGGGAAAACCCGTAAACCCCGGGGAAAAATCAGAAAGGCCCCCCCCAGGGCGGGGGCCCTAAGCCCCCCGGGGACCCCAAAGGCTCAGGGCGGGACCCTAACCCCCGGGGGACCAGAAAGGCTCAGGGCGGGAAAACCGTAAGCCAGGGGACTCAGTGGCCTCAGGGCCCCGGGAAAAGTAAAAAAACCACGGGGACCAAAAAGGCTCAGGGCGGGACCTTAAGCCCCCGGGGGGAACCCCCAGAAGGCTCAGGGCGGGACGTAAGCCAAAAGGGGATCAAAAGGTCGGGCGGGGCCGTAAGCCACGGGGACTCAGAAGGCCCCCAGGGCGGGACCGAAAAGCCACGGGGACCAGAAAGGCCAGGGGGGGAAAAGTAAGCCACGGTGACCAGAAGGCCCGGGCCCGGGGAAAACCCTTTAAGCCACGGGGAAATCAAAGGCCTCCCAAAAGGGGGGAAAAAAGAAAAGGGGCCCGGGGAACCCCAGGGGGAAACCCCAGGGCGGGGAAAGTAAGCCCCAAGGGGACTCAGAAGGTAGGGCGGGACCCGTTTTAACCACGGGGGGACCCCCAAAGAAGGGCTCAGGGGGGCCCCAAGCCACGGGGGTTCCCGAAAGGCTCAGGGCGGGACCCGTAAAAAAAACCCCCCGGGGGGGACTTCCCCGAACTCAGGCGGGGGACCTAAAAAACCCACGGGGACCAGAAGGGCCCCGGGCGGAGAAAAAAGGATTAGAAAAGGTTCAGGGGGACCGTAAAAGCCACGGGGGGAAACCCCCAGAAGGGGTCAGGGCCCCGGGCCCCTTAAAGCCCGGGACTCAGAAAAAGGTCAGGGGGGAAACCCAACCACGGGAAAATTCAAAGGCTCAGGGCCCCGGGACCCGTAAAACCCCCCCGGGGACCGAAGGCTCGGGCGGGACCGTAAGCCCGGGGGGCTCAGAAGGCTCAGGGCGGGACCGTAAAACCACGGGGGCTCAGAAGGCTCAGGGCCCGGGGCCCTAAGCCACGGGGAATAGAAGGCTCAGGGCGGGAAACCGTAAGCCAAAAAGGGATCAGAAGGTCAGGGCGGGAACCCCTAAGCCCCAAGGGGGGAAATCATAAACTCCAGGGCCCCGGGGGCCCATGAGTAGGCCAAACGAAAAACTCTGGGTGGACCTGACCCGGCCAAACGTTTTAAGCTCTGGGTGGCCCCAAAGAGCCTAAGGCCAAAAACCTTTAAATCTGGGGCTGGGCCAAAGGCTAGGCCAACGTTAAATTGGGTTTTGGGCCTGAGCTAGGCCCCAAACGTAAACTCTGGGGCTGGGACCATAAAAACTAGGCCCCCCAAACGTAAACTTGGGCTGGACCATGAGCGGCCCAAAAACGTAAATTTGGGCTGGAAACCCCTGAGCGGCCCCAAAACGTAAAAACTCTGGGCTGGACCAAAGAGCTAGGCCAAATTAAAAATCGGGGTGGACCATGAGCTAGGGCCAAACGTAAGCTCTGGGGGGGACCATGAGGGAGGCCCAACGTAAAACCTTGGGCTGGGGCCCCCCTGAGTTGGCCCCAATTTAACCGGGCCTAAAAAATGGGCTTGGCCCAAACGTAAGCTCGAGCTGGCCAGAGTAGGCCCCCCAAAGTAAAGCTGGGGGTGGACCAAGAGCTTAGGCCAAACTAAAGCTCTGGGGCCATGGTAGGCCAAAAGTAAGCCCCCTGGGCCATAGCTAGGCCAAAACGTAAGCTCGGGTGGACTGAGCTAGGCCAAAAGTAAGCTCGGGTGGCCATGGTAGGAAAACGTAAACTCGGGGCCCGGGAAACCCTGGGGCCAAACGTAACTCTGGGCTGGCCTGAGCTAGGCCCCCGGGTGCAACACTCTGACGAGGGCAGTGTCACCCCGGCGGGATCCTGGTCTTTTTTTCTGTAACGGTGGGGGGGCCGATGGCTATGCCGAGGCGCCCCACCCCCCGACATCCCCGGGGTGGAAAACCTCTGTGATCACCCCAGGGGAGGGGGTAAACTGGAGGGCCACGCCCCGGGAAATGGAGTCTAAGGGGCCCTGGTCTTCCCCCAGAGCCCCCCCGCAAGGCGGGGTGGACTTGGTCGGGACCCACAGGTCAATACCCCCCACGTGGCTACCTGCGGTGACAGCCGGGGTGCAAAACAGGAAAACCCCGGCGGGGGAATTTCGGAAAAGGAAACATGTACACAGGATTACAGGAGGTTAAAGTTAAAAAATTGCACCACAGGAACGGCGGAATACGGTGGTAAAAACATCAGGTCAGACCAGGGAACACGGCAGGAACAGGGGAGCAAATACAGAACAGGAAACGCAGGATAAGGAGACAAAACACGACGGACGGGCGGCCGGAGCTCAGAACAAAGAAAATGGACCACATTCAGGGGTTTTAAAGTCTCCAACAGCGACCTGAGATGCTGGAGGAGCTCAAGATGGGGAACAGCTGGACACAGCAAAGACTGCAAGAAAAATGACCCCCAGTAGAGCAAGAATTTCCTTTTAGCCAGAGGTCAGGGGTGAAGGGAAGGGGCAAAAAAGGAAACTATAAAAAGGCAGGAAGCTGCCGCGCGCTTGCCCTTTTGGGGGGCACAGGTGACAGACGGACCCGGAAAACAACAAGTGGACAGGCAGGCAAGTACTAGCGAAAACGGCTTTGGGACCCCTGCACGGGGCCCCCAAAAGAGACAGGAGGCCCGGACAGGCGACGGTCCCCCGGGCAAGGACGCGGCTAAACCCTGACACATTCATTTTTCCACGGGCGGCGCGTGCACGGCGCGTGCCCGGTGAATAATTGACAGTCACTTTCTCCCCCCCTTGTGAAAAAAACGGCGACGGGGAGGGAGACGGAATCCATCTTTTTTCTATGGAAATTTTTTTGGAATTACCAAAAGGTGGGGGCGGTTTTCACCGATTTCATCAGTACGGCGCGAAATACAACGAAAAACCCCTCCCCCAAAAAAAACCGTGTGAACATGGCCTTTGAGTTCACGTGCACACAAAGGGCGACAGGGTTTATTATCGTAGGCACAAGAGGGGAGTTTTTTTTAAAAAAGCTTTAAAGCGTGTAGAAGCAACAGAATTTTTGGACCCTGTTCTTGTGGGTCAGGATTTTGGGGCTTTTTTTTTCCCCACGACAACTAGGGTAGGTAAACCACTTGAACTGGTCTGGCTGTTCCAGTAGTAATGCGCCTCGTTTTGTCATCTTCCCGTCATAAATATGTAGAATCATACGGTTGTGGTGTGACGCCTCCAGAACCCCCCACATCTTGGGCACATTACAAAGTGCCGCAGGCACTGCAAAATGCGCCTACTTTTGGAGTGCACCTACTTATACATCTAGATAACAGGGCTGCGACAGAATACTGATGCAGGCCCGTACATACTGTACATGTCGCCCTAATTGTGCAACTGAGCAGCGGAGAGCTAGCTGTCAGCAGCAGGACAGGGATGCTGTGTATACACACTAAGGCCGTGTTCACACGGCTTATTCACTGCGGATTTGTGAGCCAGATTGCGCTCGCAAATCCGGCGTGAATAAGGGGCAGGACGGGGGCGGGGCTGGAGCGCGGCGTACGCGCCGTAAATAATGTGCATGTCACTTTCTCCCCCCGCGGCGGATTCGCCGAGCGGGGAGGAGCGACGGAATCCACTGTTTTTTTTCTATGAGAGCAGTGGATTACTGTAATTACTCCGACGGATTGGCGCGTACTGCAGCGTAAATCCGGCGCGGAGTACGGGGCCAATCCGCGGACAAATAAGCCGTGTGAACGAGGCCTAAGGGATTTTTCACACAGCAGGACACTGACTCTAGGCGCAGATTAGCATCAAGAATCAGCATCCAAACCGACTGTTAAGTGTTTAACACAGTACCTTATGTAAAATCATGGTCGTTGTTCAGATAATGTAATAAAGTATACAAGGCAGAAATCTGCCTTGGGCATTCCAGGGTGTTTTCTCGCTAAAATTCTGCGCAGAATCTTCAACGAGGAAACAATGCTTTTTCAGTGCTGCGAACTCACTCTAATAAGGCTAAATCTACAAAGCAAATGTTAAAATGCCATCCAAAATCCGATTGATTTTGGCGAAGGTTTGCATGGTCGGTTTTTCGGATTTCCCACTGACCCAGTAAATTGACTGTACGGGAATCCGCCAGAAGATAGAACATGTTCTATATTCCGGCAGAGTCCGATGGTTTAGAAATACGACAATAGAAAATCCGTGCTGTGTAGACTACAGGTCGGATTTTCTATTGCAGACTATGGGCACAGGATTACAGTCGGATTTTTGCGGATTATGAATATTGATCCGCTTAAGTCCATCTGTAATCCTGTGCTGTGTAGACAGAATTAAGGCTTTAAGGGTCTGGTTTTCATATTATCGCTGGGGCTCAGTAATTGCAGGAGCTGCTGGGTCTTATAAGACCCAGATCATGTCTGCAGTAAATTCAGGGGGCTGAACTGTTCCCCTGTCATTGTGGCTAATATATCAGCCTCAAATACAGCACAAATCAAACGCTACCTTTTAGGTACAATATATAAAATAAATAATAAAAAAAAGATAAAAATCAATAAAATAGCCCAACAGCTTGAAACCATTAGGGAGGGGTCTAGCATTCTTTTGTTCAGATGACGCAGTTTTCAATGAATATTTCACATGGTATTGTATGTGGATTTAGGGGGGGTTTTTTTACTCAGGGTTTAGGCCCGTTCACACGGCTTTTTTTGCAAGGTTGGCCGTATTCCGCGCTGGATTTGCGCTTCAGTACGGCGCCAATCCGTTGGAGTAATTCGGAATCCAATGTCCATAGAAAACAGTGGTTGCGTCGCCCCTCCCGCCGGGAATCCCGCGGGGGGGGGGAAAGTGACATGACATTATTTAGGGCGCGGATTGTCATGGCCCGGGAGCGGCGCCCCCGCCGCGCTCCGGCCCCCCCCCCGCCCCCTTATTCACCGGATTTGTGGCTCAACCCGGCCACAAACCCGTCGGGGAATAAGGTGTGAACACGGCCTTACAGTCAGAAACGAGTGCTATTCATTTCTACGTGCTTTTAGACATGGATCCACATCTAAATAACTTGTCAGAAGACAGATTATGAGCAAGTGTTAATATTTGCTTTATGAAGACAGAGTTGGGTTTCAATTGCACATGGTGTTGTATGCAAACATACCACCGACATCTCGAATGTACAAAAGAGCGGGAAAATTTGACGCTTCAGCGAACTAATATAACAGATGTGACTCTACTACCCAGCGGTTCTGCTGCCACCACATCGAATGCCAGATATATTTTGCAGCCAAGAGAACGCTGATCCTGGCGGTTTACCTTTCTGATGGTTTCCTGTCACCAAATCACACTATATTGTAATAAAAGTTACAATAAAAGTCATAGAAAAAAATATATATAGAACCAGCCTCAAAAAGGGGAAGATCAGAAGGCAGCCAAATTTTAGGAATAAAAAAAAAAAACAAATTTTTTTAAGTATCAAAAAAGACTCTTAACAGTGAAGCCCAAGGTAAAAACAAATGTAAAACCCATCTTGGTCTTGTTTACGCGTTTGAATCTCGATTTTTAGTCATAAAAAAGTTTGTCAAAAATTCTGCTTTCCCTTTTTTAGGAAACAACCCCCTCAAAAAGGGGGGGGAAAAAAAGGAAAAGGGGCAGTCCCCATCAAAATTTTAAAAAAAAGATCTGTTTTTATAATTTAACCAGAGAACAATTTAAAAAGAAACAAAATAATGCTGTACGGGCGTTAAATAGATGACGTCATTGTTTTGGAATTCGTGTCATCCGCCGCATTTTGTTTCATCCAAAAATAATGCTTTTGGTTTATTTTTTACATTCCAAAAACCAAAATATGCTACTAATTTTCTGGTCTTTCTTTGACTGGGTGTTTTGAGGATAAAAGAATTTTTACATCAACATTTTGAAAACTACAGTAGTAAAAAGATACCATGCCGTTTTGTTCCGTGCAAACATTAAAAACTATACCATAGGAGAATTAGTTGACGAAGAGAAAGTTCATCTAAAACAAGTTTTGAATTGGAAAAGAAAAAAGTTATTGATAGATTACGAAAAAGGGGGTACCCAAATGGTCGTTGGATAGAAGCAGTTACTAAGATTGAGAAACGAGAAAGATCAGACTTGTTATTTTTAAAAAAATTTTGACAACAAAAATAATAAAAAAAAATCAAAGTCCAATCTTTTTTTACTACATATAGTAGTGAGTTCAATCATATCAAAAAGATTTTACCAAATTATCTCCCGATATTGTTCCAAGACGATCCTCTAAGATTGTTGCTGCAGAATGGATGTAAAATTTTTTTCAAGGAAAGCACCCCCTTGCATTCCATTCTTGCACCTAGCTAGTCAAAACTAATAGAAAACAGAAGACTTGGCTTAATATAGAAGGTTTCTTCCGTTGTGGGGCCCGTCTAGATGCTCATGCTGTAAGTATGCAGTACAAACTAAAAAATCCAAGGTCTACTAGATGGCAGTACATTTAATATTAAACAAATTTTTTAATTGTGAATCTAGCAATGTAGTTTATTGCATTGAATGTGTTTAACTTTTAACTTGAGATATTTTTGGATGCACTACTAGACGCCTGAAAGACAGGAGTGCGAGAACATGTATATGGTGCGTCTTGTGCAGATACAAAGAAAGTTTCCAACGTATCTAAACATTTTTATTTTACACATCATGGAAATGTATCGGATTTTTAAAAATTTTTTGTATTGAATCTGTTTTCTATTGGAACCAGAGGGGGCGATCACAAAAGATCATTATTAAATAGAGAAGGCTATTGGATTCTTATGTTGAACACTGCCAACCCCTCTGGTCTAATTATAGAACAGATTTATTTTAAAATTATTGATGTGGTGACTTGTCTGTTTCCTTTTTTTTTCCCCCTCCTCTTTTGGAGTGGGTGTTTCCCATAAAAGGAAGCAGGAAATTTTACAAACGTTGTTATGACTAAGAATCGCTAGATATCGAAACGTGTCAACAAGACCAAGATGCAGGTTTACACTTGTTTTTATCCTTTTGGCGTTCATGTCTAAGTTCTTTTTTTGATACTTAAATAAATTTTTATTTTTTTATTTCTCTAAATTTGGCTTGCCTTCTGATCTTCCCCCTTTTTGAGGCTGGTTCTATATATGTTTTTTTCTATTGCTTTTGACCTCATAGCAGTTTGAGAGTCTGCTTGGAACCGCGCCCAAACCTTCAGGTGAGCTGATTACCTTGGTTGTTGCTGTGGACTTACAATAAAAGTCATATAATATACATACAATACAATATTTTATGTATGGAAACAGTTATTAAAAAAAGAATTGTTGCGGAAAAAATTCCCTTTTTTGGCTATGTCAACAAAGAATAAAAAAGTTTTAGAAAAATGGAGATGAAATAAAAGGGGTATTCCCATCACAGCAAGTAAAATAAGCACTTTTCAAAATGCTTGTTATTAAAAAATATGTATGCTTTACCTAACACAGGCGGTTTTTTTGCACTCTCTTATCTCCTTGGCTACAAACCAGCCCTGTGAGCTTTCAGTGATGACCAGTAAAGCAGCGTTATCGGAGACTGAGAATAAGTTCCTGTAGACTGGCCTGGATAGGTAAGATGTGCACTCACTCATGTACTTTCCCTTCCTCTCTCTGGCCAGGCCACAGGATCTTATTCTCAGACACTCTTTGATAAGGCGACAGTACCAGCCACAACTGAAAGCTCCCAGTGGTGGTCTGTAAACATGGAGACAAGAGCAAGTAAAGGTACAAAAAAGGCCTATATTAGGTAAAGCATACATATTTTTTAATAACATGAATTTTTAAAATGGCTTATTTTGACAGTAATTGGAATTTCCAGCAGCACATGCTGTGATGGGACATCCCTTTAAGCACTAAACTAGAACATGGTTATTTTCTAATAAGGATCGAATCCTATTAGAGAAAATGATAGCTAGCAATATTCTGCCTAGCTGTTGATTTCGAGTGTTGTTTTGTGCACAGATTAAAGCAGGTTTAAGGCTCCTTTAAAACTTAATCAGAAAAAAACAACAAACATCCATGTTTAGTACCTGTTTCTTTAAAACAGCCAGAGAATCGTTGTGCTTCTTTTCCATTATTTCTTTCTGATTCGATAAAGATTCCTAATAAAAGAACACAGATGTTTGCATAGAGCTTTTACCTCATTAGTGTGGCTCAACGCCTGATGAAAAACTGCAACCTGGAGTTGGCTGACAGTAAGGCCGTGTTAACACGGTTACCCCGACGGATTTGTGCGCCTATTAGGCACAAATCCCCGGAATAAGGGGCGGGGGCAGGGGCGGGGCCGGAGCCGGCGGGGGGCCGCCCCCCGGCCCCCTAACAATGCATTGTTTGGGGGCGTACGCCCGTAAATAAGTGCATGTCCTTTTCCCCCCCCGGCGGATTCGCCGAGCGGGGAGGGGGCCGGATTCCCCTGTTCTCAATGAGGCAGGGTTACCGTAATGCGGCGGATTTTCGCCGTATGAAGCGCAAAAACCGGGCGAGTACGGCCCAATCGGGCAAAATAAGCCCCTGTGAAAGGGCCCAACGGTTATAAGATTTAAGAGCCGCGGGGTTGTGCCCATGATCTAGGCCCAGAAAGGAAGCCTACGACATTTGGTCCTTCCATAATGACATGTGGCAGGGACTGTATCTATAGCCTATGCTGCCCCCGGGCCCGGGTAACCAGTAAAATGTTCCATGTAACCGAAATACAGAGGAGCCCACAGTTTTTAGGTAATACTGCAGTTTTACAGGCAAAATTGTGAGATTGGCCACCATGTACCCTTTAAATGTGTGAAAAGGGGTTTGTTCATAGCTGCTCTTATCAGTAGCAACTGGAACATGAGGGACGGAGACTTCAAGCTCAACCAGCTGCCGCTGCTTTCAACCCAAGCGCCGCTATGTGCAGCCAGGAAATGCAGTTTTTTCTGCATGCAGTACTCGATATGCTACAGCACCTGTGCAAGTAAATGTTCAATAGTATGCATAGTCCTGCGTAGTAAAAGAAAGCCAAGGTGTCACGTATCTTTGGGTCGGTTAGGGCTGACACCAAATAACTGTGGATCCTCTGGGCCACCACGAGCATAGATGATGATACTAGCGGTGACAGCCAAAGTGCAGGAAAAGAACACCGGATGCCGGCAGAGATGATGACTCCCGGTAGGTATAGCCGTAGGCAGGTAGCAAAGTCCCACGCAGGTAACTGGCAGGTACAACATCAGGATAACAGCAGGAAGTAACACATTGGTAACTCAGGAATAGGAACAGAGGTAAACCAACAGCAGAGGTCAGGAGCTGACCGAGAACAGAGGCAGGAAGTTCCTTATATCTCATAGGTCATTGGACAGGTAATTGAGACACAAAACACACAGGGTTAGGATCTGGTAACCTGCAGATATTTCATGTTGCCCGTCGTTCGGGTAACATAATGCAGCTGACAGGCTCCCTCAGGGCCATTCCTAGGGGGGGCGAGGGGGCGATCGCCCGGGGCGCCGAGGCTCCGCTCACCAGGAGGGGGCGCCCACGGCCCGCCCGCCTCGCCGCCCGGAGGACAGCCCCTGTTTCTGCGCGGCTGTTTTCTAACAACCGCGCAGAGTCAGCAGCCTGCTGGTACAGGGAGGAGGCAGGACGGATCGTTACCGCCCTACCTTCTCCCCGGTATGTATCAGTGTCGCAGGGGGCGCACGGCTTTAATCGCGCCCTCTGCGACGCTAGGTCTCCTCGGTCAGCAGTTTCTGCCGGCCCAAGAGATCCATGGGAGCTGGGGGGACAGTGTAAGCAGCGTGATGACGTCACACCGCTTACACTGCTCAGCAGCTCCGGACCGGGATGCGCGGACCCAGGTGAGTACTTTTTTATTTATTTTATAATTAGCTACAGGTGCATCTACCTGGCTACAAGGGGGGCATCTACTGGCTACAGGGGGGGCAGCTACTGGCTTCAGGGGTATCTACTGGCTTCAAGGGGGCATCTGCTGGCTTCAAGGGGGCATCTGCTGGCTACAAGGGGGGCATCTACTGGTCAGGGGTTTATCTACTGGCTACAAGGGGCATCAAACTGGCTTCAGGGGGCATGTACTGGCTACAGGGGGGCAGCTACTGGCTACAAGGGGCATCTACTGGCTACAGGGGGGCATCTACTGGCTACAGGTTAGGTAAACTTACGGGAAAGGGCATCATAAGGGGGCATTATGGCTACAAGGGGATCTTCTGGCTTCAAGGGGCATCTACGGGCTACAAGGGGGCATCTACTGGCTAAAAGGGGGATCTACTGGCTATCAAGAGGGGGTGGGCATCTAGTGGGGGCTTACGGCAAGGGGCATCTACTGGCTACAGGGGGCATCAACTGGCTACAAGGGGGCATCAATGGGTACAAGAGGGCATCTACTGGCTACAAGGGGCATTTTACGGGCTACAGGGGGACATCTACTGGCTAAAAGGGGCATCTACTGGCTACAGGGGGCATCTACTGGCTACAGAGGGGCATCTACTGGCTACAGGGGTATCTACTGGCTACAGGGGTATCTACTGGCTACAGGGGTATCTACTGGCTACAAAGGGGGCATCTACTGGCTACAGGGATATCTACTGGCTACAGGGGGCATCTACTGGCTACAGGGGGCATCTACTGGCTACAGGGGTACATCTACTGGCTACAGGGATATCTACTGGCTACAGGGGGGCATCTACAGGCTACAGGGGTTATCTACTGGCTTCAAGGGGGCATCTACTGGCTACAAGGGGGGCATCTACTGGCTACAGGGGTACATCTACTGGCTACAGGGGGGCATCTACAGGCTACATGGGGGCATTAAGGCTTCAAGGGGCATCTACTGGCTACAAGGGGGGCATCTACTGGGCTAAAAGGGGGGATTTACTGGCTACGGGGGATCTACGGGCTACGGGGGAGGCATCTAATGGTTACAGGGGGAATATATGGCTACAGGGGGCATCTGCTGGCTACAAGGGGGCATCTGCTGGCTACAAGGGGGGCATCTGCTGGCTACAGAGGTGAATCACCTGGCTACAGGGATATCTACTGGCTCCAGAGGGCATATAATGGCTACAAGGTGGCATCTATTGGCTACAGATGGGCCATCTACTGGCTACAGGAGGGCATCTATTGGCTACAAGGGGGCATCTACTGGCTAAAAGGGGGGGAAATCTACTCCGGGGGTCCTTACAAGGGGGCAGCTACTGGCTACAGGGCATCTACTGGCTACAGGGGGGGCATCTACTGCTACAGTGGGCCAAATACTGGCTACAGGGGCATCTAATGGCTACAGGGGTATCTATTGGCTACCAGGGGGCATCTATTGGCTACCAGGGGGCATCTATTGGCTACCGGGGGCTCATGCGGGGTCATCACCTGGCTACAGGGGCATACCTGGCTACAGGGGGCATCACCTGGCTAGAAGGGCATCTACCTGGCTATAAGGGACTACTGCATGGGTGCAGGGGCTACTACATGGCTATCATATGAGGTGCTATAGAGAGGTAGTTTGTATAGAGATAGGAATTGGTAGAGAAGTGCTGATAAAGTGAGGAGTCTAAGATGTTTGTTTTGTAAATTTTACAGTGAAGAGTCGGGAGTAGTCATCATGGCGTCTGGGACAGATGGAGAAGAAGAAGAGAAAGAGACCAACTCTTCAGAGACGGTCTCCTGTGAGTCACGAGATATAACTTTACTATAATCATTTATATGTCTGTGTACAGCTGGTATCCAACACCGTATGGTCACTGTATGCTGGTAATATTGGTTGTAGTATAATGGCTTATATTTAGTAGCGGTCAGTTTGTATTAATCAGTCACTATATGGTGGTGATATGTGTTCCTGGTGTGGTGGTATTATTCGGTCACTATGTGGTGGTGATATGTGTTCATGGTGTGGTGGTATTGTTAGGTCACTGTGTGCTGGTGATATGTAGTCATGGTGTGGTGGTATTATTCGGTCACTATGTGGTGGTGATATGTGTTCATGGTGTGGTGGTATTATTCGGTCACTGTGTGCTGGTAATATGTGGTCTTAGCGGTCTTGGGATTCTGGTTTTGTATAGCCGTATTATTTGGTAACTGTATGACTATTATTTAGTAGTTTTATATGTAGCACATTGTGGTAAAGCTTTCTGTATATTTTGGCTTTGGTTGATGGTGATGCAATGTGTCGCATCGTGGCGCATTATGTTATGGGGGGTGCGGGCAAAATTTTTTCACCTAGCCCTGAGTGCAATTTAGCCTAGGAACGACCCTGGGCTCCCTTTAAGTGCTACCCCATAAAATACAGCTGCTCTAGAGATACACTATTGGCAACCTAGAGGCAAATACAGTTCTGCTTACAGCTTGGAAGAAATTTCAGGATATGTACATATTTGCAAACAATGTTATTTCATTGCTGCCTTCCATCTGCCTCCGAATATATGTCCCATCTGTCCCTGCTTATTACACATTACTTTTACTTATACAATCAGATATGTATTTTCTTTAACAAATACATAAGCGTCTCCTCTGTGCTGTTCTTTAAAGTTTGCCTTAACAAAAACTGCAAAGCATAGCGGAAAAAAAAGAAGAAACTCATGTGCTGTACTCACTGGAGTCACTGCCGAGACTCGATGCCAGTAAGCATGGCACCGGGCTGCCAAAGCCAATGAGTGTCAGTAGCGCTCACGAGCCGGCTGGCCCAAGCTAGAAGGAAGCAGAAGAACAGATAGGCGGCTGGTGGCATCATCTCTGCAGCAGAGCTGAGTGAGGAGGTATGTCTTTATATTTTAATAGAGCAGCCCTATCCTTATGTTTGCTTACAAAAACGTGGACAACCCCTTTAAGAGCGCAGAATGTCAGCAAGTAAATAACCCAGACCTGCTTTAGGCACGTTATTATTATCGCCGTGTAACACGTGTCAAAGAATTAACATGTAGGCGCAGACATTACACCCCGATAATATTCCTGTAAAATCAGCGTCATCTGAATGACAACGTTGATTCTACATAGAGGACAGCGTAAAACACTTTACACTCTTCTTGGACGCTGATTCTAGACACAGCGAGGGACATGTATGAAAACTGTCTAGGTCCAAGACTTTCTTTGTTCCCATAGCAACCAATCAGAACTCCCCTTTAATTTTTTCAGAGCACGATATGAAATGAAAGGATAGCTCTGATTGGTTATTGTGGGCTCTGATTGGTTGCTATGGGCATCAAAGAAAGTCTTACAACTAGACAGTTTTCATACATAAAACCAAGAATCCACCCCCAGAATCAGTGTCCAAACCCGTCATGTGAATTTACCCTAAGGGCGCATCCCCACGGCAGTGGACAAATACCGGCCGGTTTTGCGGCCATCCCCACGGCCGCAGGGGGGCGGCTTTTCTCCGCGACGAGCGGAGAACAGCCCTCCCCCCTCCCATTAAGAAGCACATCTTCCGTCCGAAAACCGGACGGAAGATGGTGCATGTTCTATGTTTTGCCGCCGGACCGCGGGCGACAAAACCGCCGGGCGGAAAAACCCGTGCAGTGGGGACTGCTGCACGGTGTTTCCATAGAGCACAATTGTGCAAATTTTCGGCCGGTTTGTCAGGCGGTCTGAAAAACCGCAAACCGGCTGAAAAACCGGCCGAAAACCCGTGCCGTGGGGACATGCCCTAACTGTTCTTTATTTTTTTGTAGCTTTTGGACAACCCTTATAAATAGAATGCCATTGGCCAAATTAATTTTCAATGTCAGTAAAACATATACATACATATTTCCATGTAAGTTCTTGCTTCTCCATCAAAGTCTTGTTAATTTGTTCTTCATATTGAAGCTTGGTAAGCTGTAAGAAAATAACGAGGCACCAGTGATATGTATGAATTATACTATTTTTTTTACGGTATTTCAAAATCAAAATTTTTAGAACATAATTTTGTCAATTGTTTATGCCTAAAAACTTTAAAAAAATCTAATTAATATTCCAGAATCCAGATGACTAGCAACACATTGTTCAGTTATTAAACAAGCTTTCCTACCTCACACACTGATGCCATATTGATAGGATATGCCATCAATAAGTTAATTGAGAAAACATATGAGTGGGTTTTATTAAATCTTCCCTTAGGGGACTATGCGTTTCTCTGTCCCAAAAATGACGTTGTATAGTTAAATCCCTCAAAAATTTGTTAATGCTTTTAATTAAAAAATTAAATGGAGAGTCAATGACAAAATTAAATTCAAATTTCAAAATCTGCAGATGAATGTCGGATAAATTTACACCGGAAAAATTCATAATCTATGTTCTAGCTTCTGTATTTTTAATTATTGGTAATGCTTCTTGCCCTGTCGAGACTTCAACCGAGCGCCTCCTCCTATGTTTCCACCCTCCCTGCGTTTGCGTTTTTTGGGGATTTCGTTGACATAGGTGCAATTTGGGAAGCTTTTCAGACTCTGTCTGCGGGCATCTCGTGGGATGTACCAGATTGTTCAGATGAGTCATCCAATGGGCCGAAATTCACATGGCCCTGACCAGAGGTGTGACTTCAACCCTTTTGGGGCCCCTAGGGGCAAAAAAGTGAATTGTCCCCCCCATAAAAAGCGTATTTACAATATGGTGTCTTTTTGTGGAGAAGGGTTTTTGGGCCCCCTCAGGCTGCAGGGCCCGGTAGCGACTGCTACCTCTGCACCCCTTGTAGCAACGCCCCTGGCTCTGACCAAACTAGTATCTTTGTCGATCATTTTTCCTTTTTGATGATGGACCTAGGAGTGCTGGATCTAAAATTTAAGGTCCAAGTATACACTTGGTTATTCCCATAGTCCAGCTTGTCCCTCTTAAACTGATTTTTCCTGGATGCCATAATGAGAGATTCCAAATTAAAAATATTGTCTTGCATTTTTTTATTTTCAATCTCAAAATGAGCTAAATCCTGAAATTGTTGGAGCTCATCTGTATATTGTGTTATATTTGCAGACAGTTCATTCAACTTGGATTCTTCTGCTTGTATAATTCATTTCATCAGATCTAATGAGCAGCGGATGAGAGTTTTGTTCCACTCAATCATAAAGTCCTCCGAATAGGAAAAAAATGGTCCCCTTTTTAACCTAATCCCCGGGATATGTTATTTGTATTAGTGGAAATGTACCCATGGGGGGTTTTAGCCCCTTTTTTATTGTTTTTAAAATTTCCCGTTTCAAATTTTATAGATTTTTGATTTGCGGGTGTGCACTAGTCTAAGGTGTAATGCTCATCATTAGGGAGAAGCACCATGAGGGTGTATGAAGAATTACATATTATGGTCACGCCACTGTAATGTCAAGGGGTGTTCTAGGACTTGAAAAAGCTCTCTTGTCTGATGGGGCATGATTAAACATAGAAAAAAAGAAGCATACTTACCTCCGTGACGCTCCTGTTCTCTCCCGTGGCCCCCCCCGTCCCCTTTTTTTGGTGAGGTCGGGGAAATCCCCCCTGGCCCCCGCAAACGCTGGGGTTAAGCCCCCCCGGGAAGAATCACGTAGGCCCCCCGTTTTCACCAGAGCCCCGCAAAGCGGGGTGGACAGCGCGGCGTGAGGCTACCGGTCGTTACCCTGAGGCTTGCTTTCGGTGGGGCCCGGGGGGGGGTA
>JAODAL010063247.1:0-19341 GCA_025379985.1 Phyllomedusa bahiana
TGCAAATGACTTTTTTACCTTTATGAAGCCTCCCTTCTCTTCCACAGAACAGAAGTATTTCCTGTTTGACAGAGGCTTCTCTTTGCTCTGTAAAACTGTGCTGAGCTTTGTCTATCTGTCACGCTCCTAACCTCAGTCTCAGTACATGCCCCATGTTTCCTACCTCATGTTGAAAGCCTTAGGAGGCAGGGTCAAAATATGTGACTTAAAAGGCTGTCCTGCAAAAAAAGCCAAACCTAGCTCTTTCTAGTACTTGGAGACATGCAGAGCTGCTGAGCTTCCTACCATCAAACAGCTGATGTAAATCTGCGAGAAGCATACACAAAAATTTAATTAAAGAATATTACGAACTATGGCAGAGATATTTTTAAAACATAATTTTTTTCACTTGACATCCCCTTTAAAATATGCCTCCATATGTAGCCATTTTTGTTTCATACTTCCCCTACCTGGGACAGTAAGTACTGTAGCTATGAGATGACTACTTTTTTTAGCTTAATAATTTAACCTTTCTGCCTCTGGGTGATCCACAGACCTTTAAATCTTCCTCACTTATATCTATCTGGCAGTAAATCTATTACTTAAAATCTCTCCTTACTTGAAATATTTATCTATACTTTAGGGATCTGTCAGACAGAACAGAGCCTTCATCCTTCTCATATCAGAGGTCTCCAACCTATGGCTGTTGGAAAACTCCTAACATATCAACAGAGGCATAATTAGGCTGAGTTCATAGTAATGGTTTCTATTATTATGAAAATCACGATGGCAGAAGCGGGTCTGTTGAATTCCAGCCACTAGTGATGCCTGATGAACCTTGTTGACTAACAGTGGGGTCAGTGGGGCTTTATTGTGGTGTCCATTATTTTTATAAGAAAACTATCAACAGAGGCTTTGAATGGAAGTAACTAATTTTTTGGTTTATTTCACACATCAACAAATTCTAAAAACCATAATATGAATTTGATACTTATTTTTTTATTACAGTTGCCCAAATGAAAATGACAAAACTGTACATGTTGCAGCCAATGGCATTGTCAGCTATGGTCAGTTCTCAGTCCAAGCCTTTAAGTTCATCGGAGGATACAGTCAAATATTTCTACATTGTCAGATCCGCCTTTGTGACTCTAAGTCGGGCTCCTGTTTACCTGTAAGTGCCAGTTTATTGACATCAGACTGCTACTGGATTTGCAATAAAAGAATAAAGACTGTAAAATAACCTAGTAGCTGCTATCTGAAGGATGTAATCAAATGTAAGATGAGATAGCATAAAGAAAGAAGTCAAACTTTCTGGGGGGTTTGGAAGTTGATTTACATTTTCATTTTTCTTAGTCAAACCCCCCTGAACTATCTCATTACTATTTTAAAAGAAAGAAATATATGAATTTTTTGGTAGGATTGTGTCTCAATTTTTTTAGATATATTTTTGGGGGTCATTTTTACCAAAAATTTTTGCTCATTGAGTTGTAAAAAAGAGCTTATAATTTTTTCCAATACAGAAGATTCTGCAAAAAAAGAAAAACACCATGTGCCATATATCTTTTTACAGTAGGAGTTTATATTCAAGTTTACAACTCAATGGCACATAGACTCCATGTTCGGTGACCATGTACAATAGAGTGATTTTGCACAAAACTTGATGTCTTCATAGATGTCTAGTGATGTGATCTGTGGGCTTTCTAGTCTGCAGCTTTGGGGCTGTTGTAAGGATCACAGTGCTACCTGACCATGTTACTTGACATGAAGGCTTCTTTAGGTATGCTACAAACAATGAACAAATATTTAAATATATAGAATATAGAATACATTCATGTATACATAAAAATAATATGATATACAATAAAGTATTGTACATTGAATGACAGCAAATAATAAAATATAAACATTTTTTGTTTATCTCAAATCCTGTCCACTTTTGTACCCACTGCAAACACACAGAAATGGATAAGCAGCACTCTGCAGATGCCAAGAGACAGATAAAGTATAAATATATACATTATTTCAAAGTGAATTTCCTCTGCATATAGTAAATATGAAAATCTATACATATTTTGGTCAAAACTGTGAAGGCCCATCCACCAATGGCATGGTAGCCTCAATTTAGATGGGGAACTACTCTAAGGGGGACATGTATAAAGATCGTCGCGTCGAAGCGCCTGTTTTCATGTTTTTTTTCTGTGAAAACTGCTCCTGATGTATGTTGGCGCCGAAGTGCGCTCATAGATGCGGGGCAAACTTTGATGCCTCCGACAGACAGACCACATTGAAATTGGTCTGCCTGTTGGAGCTTTAATTCGCCTCACTTTGCCGACCCGCATTCATACATGCGTCGGTGTTTTCGAATGTGGTGTGTCCCGCCCCAGAACGCCCACAGCACGCCCCTTTTTGTTAGGCGCATTAGAAATTGGCGAAGCTTTCGCCTAAAGCGTCTAACACATAGGGGAGGTGCGTTCGACAGCGTAGCTGGCACCGAGAGGCGCATTATACGCCAGAAAACCATCGAAAACGCAGATCATACATGTCCCCCTAAATGCTTTTACCTCTCTACGCCTCCATCATTTCATAGTATGAGAGTCCCAGGGACTTCACTTTGTTATGATGAAAACCAGCCTAAGTGGATAGGAGAATTGCACAACTAAAATGAAGGCAGTTACTCCCCTACATATACAAAAAACACCAAATATGGCCAGCAGCTACACAACAATTTGTAAAAAGGGCTCAGGTACACATGGATGTGGCTAGAACACAATGCAAATATACAGGAACAGATCAGCAGCTCTGCGGAGGCCAAGAGACAGGTAAAAAATGAATATATGAATTATTTCAAAGTGCATTTTTTCTATATTTAGGTGGTGGATGGGCCCTCACAGTTTTGATCAAAAGAGCTTCAGATTTTCATATATTCTAAGGGCGACATGTATGAACTAGCACAGCCACGTTCTCTCCAATGTAAGGCTCATAGAGCATCTGCGGCACTTTGTAATGTGCCTGAGATCGGGGGCGTGCTGGAGGCGTGTTGCACTACAACCATATGAAACTACACATGTATGACTTTTGAATGGCAAATCCAGGCGCGTTACTGCTGGAACAGGTAGAACACTTTAAAGTGGTTTAACTGAGCCAGGAGTATTGCTTTGTAGCTAGAAAGCGCTAAATCTATGACCCGCAGTAGAACAGGTTCATAGATTCAGGCGCATTCTACACTACAAATGCACGCAAAAAATCATACGTGTCACCTTTGAAATAATTTATCTATACATTATCTGTTTATTGGAATCTGCTGAGTGCTTCTGATCAGTTTCTGTGTCTTTTCATTGTGTTGTTGCCATGTAGTTATGCACCTGCGCCCTTTATTTCAAATTATACTGGAAGTGCTGAACATTAATGGTGCCTTCTCTACCTACTGATATAATTCTTGTAATGTTTGTACTCCTTATGTACATGACACCTCTCCCTTCTCATCTAGGTCTGTAATGAAGCAAGTTCTAAGGTTGAATCTCCTCAAAGTGGAGAGTCCTCATATGTGAGCCTTGGATCAATTGCTATTAAAGGTAAGTGCTTTCTGGAATAATAGCCACTGTAAATATTACATTATCAGACAGAGATATTGGTCAGACAATCTTTATATAGTCTAGTGCGAATATCATTACATTCTTCAGACTATATTAATAGGGCTGTAGTCTCTCTCCTTTATTGCACTACATTTGGTGTGTATGTAATGTCCAGCACAATAAGGCATCACATTATAACCACGGTAACTTGAACTGTTTAATTACGGTAAAGACTAGAGGAAAATTTCTTTTTATAACAATCTTTGCAAAGTGAGAACTTTGGTCTTCTGTTACTTAGACCAACAGACATGCAGACTGCTTAGAAAGCATGTTCTTCAGCGGAGTGCCTGTGGAATGGGAGCCTTCTTTTCCACCCATACTCCATGATCTGTGCTCACCATGCCTGGCACTGTATAGGTTTCTTCCACTATTCAGTTGCTTGGCCAGAACACTCTGGGTCTCCTCCTGACAGGTGTTCTTGCTTTACCCCTTCCTGGTGCTCAAAACTTTTCCAACAGCAATTACTTCCTCTCCTTTTCACAGTTTCTTATCTCTTCTTCTCTTTCTTATGGTACTTTCATGCCATCTACTGTTTGTGTTCCAATCCAACAGATGTAGCAGAGTCTAGCTTGACTGTGATATCAGGCTTTTTGTGTTATCTGCTCTCATCTGTAAACAAAGGCCATTGAAAAGCATTGAGAAAGTAGAGATAACACTCTGTGCTGTGATATCACTGCACATTATCTGTTCGTTTTAGTTCTGCTACATCTGTACATCTGCACCAAGGAAGGTCACAGCACATACACCATATCCCCCCAATGACCAGAAGTATGCCAAAAAATTCTATGGGCATACACTGGACCAGCCCATGTCAGTAAATTTTCACTAGATGATGTAGTGTGGTAGACAACATTGCTCCACACAGAGAGATCTTTACGTGGGTCTCAGCACTGTTCGTACTTCAAAACTCCACATTTCTAGAAATTATCCAAAACTTTACAAAGTATGAACAGTGCTGAGATCCATGAAAACAATGCTGAGGTTGTATCGTTCAAACAAGCGCCATGACCTTGCAGTCAGCTGATTGATGGTGAGTCCAGAGTCAGATCTTCCACCGATCTAATATTGATGGCAAAAGTTAGGATCATGTCTACATAATGTATTAACTACAGGTTGATTCAACTGCTCCAAGGGATTTCTGCACTCCTTTATAACATATACCTCTTATAAACATAAACAGCTGCAATGAGTTTAGCTCATGAATATAAAACTTCTTTATAAAGAACTATACAAGATACAAATTTAAATACAAAATTTTGGTTCAAAGACTTGTGGTTGCTGGTAACAGCCAGTCCACCTTCAAATCAATTAGTATGATGAATTAGTTTCATTCCGTACAGTGTAGTGAGTAGAGATCTAGGATCGGCTAAGGCAACACACCTTATAAGTTTTGGGGGACACCCCCCTTTGTCAAGCATCTTGAGGTTAGGTCTTCTATTTATAAGGCTGGATTACCACTTCAGAGGTTGAAAATTGTCACAGCTTGTACATGTACATTGTTTATAGCAATGCACTTGTATGAGCAGCACAGGACTGGTCTTATCTTAATGATGTATTGTAAATGAGATTATTTTTATTCATTTTCAGAAAGCAGAGCCTCAAAAACTCTATTTAAGCTGTCTATATTTTTATGTATTTGATTTTAGACCCTGAACAACTCTGTCCAGATCTTCAGTGCGGAGCTTCCTATATCAACGTCACATTTCAGAAAGATGACCTTATAGGTGCCAATGTGGATATTCCAAAGCTGCACGTCAATGAACTGAACTGCCATGATCTCTATGATGACAGAGAACTCTGTCAATAGGATGGCTTCTTGGAGTTGGAAGATGTGGGACCACACTGACTGTAAGTATCATACAGAGAACATTCTGAGTCACGCATATCCCTCCCTTTAATCCACATCTTCTTTCCAACCCTTAAAGTAATAGATCCATGTATTTTTTCAACTGTACTTTATACCTACTTATGCACATCTATCTATCTATCTATCTATCTATCTATCTATCTATCTATCTATCTATCTATCTATCTATCTATCTATCTATCTATCTATCAGCCAGTTATCATTTATAACAACATATAATATGAATAAAGTGAACAGACATCAGTTTAAGGACTGCATGATCGAACTAGACCAGTTATTTGTAGTTGTAACTATGGGCACACAAATATCTGCATAGAAGCTGTATACACAAAACAATATTATAAAAAGTAAAACAAAAATGTATCTAAAAAGTGTAATAGAATAGAAATATGTATAAATATATGAGTATAAATGAAATAAGAATAATAGGTTAACAACATTAAAGGAGACATGTATGAAAAGTGGCACCACCTCAACAGTATGTCGAAAGTGTCCCACGGCACTTTATAAAAGGGTGCGTCAAAATTTGTCTCAGCCTCTCCTCTATTAAACTGGTATGGATTGGTACAACAGTTTCGCTCCCTATTGTGTTGTGACATGTTCATAAATGCTGCGTGTGGTGCGCCCCCGTAAAATTGGCATAAAAGTGTCGGTCTGACGCAGCATGAGCTAGATTTTGGCGTAGGACAGTTCATACATCTTTTTGGCAGGGCTACGGCAGGTTTTTCAGCTCAAAGCATGCCAGAAAACTGACACAGCCCCATTCATACATGTCGCTCCTGAACTCTAAAAGTATATAATTTTAAAATATCACTCAATGATAAGAGATCATATTACAGTATTTCAGATTATACTCTTGTTCTGGGCATCTATCATGAATCATTGGTGACTATTTGCAATGTCATTGTAGGTTGTGCCCTCTTTTATTTCTCTTGTTTCTTTTATGCACGTTTCTTTTATTTATTATAAAACAGGATAAATCTGACATATTTTTCTTTGGAATGTAAGCGTTAGTTCCTAATCTGTCAGTATATACTTATGCCACTGAAATAATGTACACTCACCGGCCACTTTATTAGGTACACCATGCTAGTAACGGGTTGGACCCCCTTTTGCCTTCAGAACTGCCACAATTCTTCGTGGCATAGATTCCACAAGGTGTTGCAACGATGCTCAATTGGTACCAAGGGGCCCAAAGAGTGCCAAGAAAATATTCCCCACACCATGACACCACCACCACCAGCCTGAACCGTTGATACAAGGCAGGATGGATCCATGCTTTCATGTTGTTGACGCCAAATTCTGACCCTACCATCCGAATGTCGCAGCAGAAATCGAGACTCATCAGACCAGGCAACGTTTTCCAATCTTCTACTGTCCAATTTCGATGAGCTTGGCAAATTGGAGCCTCAGTTTCCTGTTCTTAGCTGAAAGGAGTGGCACCCGGTGGGGTCTTCAGCTGCTGTAGCCCATCTGCCTCAAAGTTCGCCGTACTGTGCGTTCAGAGATGCTCTTCTGCCTACCTTGGTTGTAACGGGTGGCTATTTGAGTCACTGTTGCCTTTCTATCAGCTCGAACCAGTCTGCCCATTCTCCTTTGACCTCTGGCATCAACAAGGCATTTCCGCCCACAAAACTGCCGCTCACTGGATGTTTTTTTATTTTCGGACCATTCTCTGTAAACCCTAGAGATGGTTGTGCGTGAAAATCCCAGGAGATCAGCAGTTTCTGAAATACTCAGACCAGCCCTTCTGGCACCAACAACCATGCCACGTTCAAAGGCACTCAAATCACCTTTCTTCCCCATACTGATGCTCGTTTGAACTGCAGGAGATTGTCTTGACCATGTCTACATGCCTAAATGCACTGAGTTGCCGCCATGTGATTGGCTGATTAGAAATTAAGTGTTAACGAGCAGTTGGACAGGTGTACCTAATAAAGTGGCCGGTGAGTGTATATGGGCAACTAACCCTGAGCGCCAGCTTCTGGTTCGTTCTTTTTTACCCCAATAGATCTTTGGGTTCACAAAATTATCCAGAGTCATTGTAGGGTACAATCACCGTAGGGGCTTGTCGAGTAAAAAATGTACGGTAATTATTATAATTATTGAAACAATTATCAGTGATTTAAAGTCAACAATTCCATACAAAATGTAATAGGTATCATACATGAATGTCTTTGGGCAGTAGGGTAATGTAACGGTAGGGCGATGACAAATGTACGCCGAAGCGTTGACCGCTGACATCCAGGTGTGGATCCTCTGTGATCACCGCAGGTGAGGTGGTAGCTGGAAGACCACGCCAGGGAGCGGAGTCTAAGGGGCCCCTGGTCTTCACCAGAGCCCGCCGCAAAGCGGGATGGACTTTGCTGCGGGGACCCCCTGGTCGCTACCCCTGACGTGGCTACCTGCGGTGACAGCCGGGGTGCAGGACAGGAATCCAGACGGTGGAATACAGGAACAACAGGAATATGTGCAGCAGGATACAGGAGGGATAAACGTACACATAGCACCACAGTATACAGCCGGAACTGGACGGATAACACAGCAGGTACAGACCAGAGAACACGGCAGGATACATCAGGAACAGGAGAGCACATACAGGACAGGAACATGGCAGGATACAGGAGACAACAGACACGACGGACGGATGGTCAGGAGCTCAGGTGGGAAGCAGGTACTGGACCAGCAACTTAGGGGTTAAAATCCCCAACAGCAGACCTGAGATGCTGGCAGGAGCTCAAGATGGACTCGGCAAGACACTGCATGAGACTGCAACAATGGAATGACCCAGAGTAAAGGCAGGCACTTCCTCTTATAGCCAGAGGTCAGAGGTGAAGAGGAAGGTGCACAGGACAGGAAACTAATAAATAGGCAGGAAGCTACCACGCGCACGCCCTAGGAGGCACAGTGCACAGACAGGACCCCAGGAAGCAACGACACACCTGACGGTCCATGGCAGGGGACTGCGGTGTGAACCGTGACAGGTAATAAGGCTCTGCATACATCTACATTCAGCATCATTTCATGTTACACCACTTGCATACTGTATAGATAGACATTGTAGATTAGTGTTTCTTGGGTGGAAGATTAGATGCAATGTCAGAAAACAGCAGATGCTTTGAACAAACACACAACTGATGTGGTTGGAAACTCCAAATTAAGTGAATGTGATCCTGCCTGGGATAATCATGTATCTATCCTAAGATAAGAATACAATGGAAAAACATAAAAGCATTATGCTTCTATGTCTGTTACTTGGGAACAGAGAGGAGAGCCACTAATAAACTGCAGCCTTGGTGGACTAAACATGCCCATGCACTATATTATCGCCCACTTAACTGGTTGCTGTCATCTCTGTTATTAACAGCTGATCACTGAGCCATGTTCAACGGCATCTGTACATTCCACATCTGAGTTGTCCTCTTTTTATTGTTTTTATCTATTCATAACAGGAAATAATATAACTTTATAATATACATGTATGAAATATTCTGCTCCTGTTCCTCTATGATACTAATGCAGTAGGTTATTATCTAGCAACACAATGGAACAGCTGACATTCTTGTCCATAGTACTGACTCCCATGGAGTAACTGCTTGCAGGGTCAGAATAAGGCGCATTGGCACCCTCGGCAAATTGCGCCCCTGAGAAAAAAATCGAATCCCCGATTCTGACCCGATGCACAGCGCCTTCAGCTGCGCTTGCCCCTGCTAGGTGAAATGGGGATAACAAAACACAACTGCACCATCTTTCTGGAGGTGCAGCATGAATGACATGTTATCTTTATTCTGTGGTCACTATAATTCCAATGTTTGTTGATTTTTGTTTTTAATTTGCCCGGCAACACCATTTTCTGTGACCAATTACTTTTTTATCTTTTATCTTTTCTGTCTGTGGACCTGTATGAGGGCTTGTTTTTTGTGGAATGAAGTGTGGTTTTTATTGTTACCATTTTCTGGGTACCTGTGAATTTTTAATCACTTCTTATTTCAATTTTTGTTACTCTTTACTGCTAAGATGGCACGATTGTGTTAACTGGGACAGCTAAGTAGTTATACGGCTGGGATTAGAGCCCGCTACTTACACCTTTATGCCCCTTACGTGCAGCGATAGGCACCCGGAATCGCCTACCTCTGCCTATTCCTCATCCTAGCTGTGGCTGTTTGGCCAAAAAAAAATTATCAAAACTTTGGCACAAATAGAGGCATAAAGTAAGCCAACTAATGAAAAGTGTAAAGTTAGAGTAGACAGTTTAATTATGCAATAGATTTCTCAACACTATAATAAATGTGTCACATTTTAAGATTGTTTAGTCTGAGTTTATATTGTCTAACGATCAGTATTGATAAATATGGAATCTTAGTTCTTTTTTTACTGTCCTATGACAATAAACATTAAAGTTCACATTTTTTCAGACAAACACATCACACGCCATCTATGGGAATACTATTTACTTGGCTCCAAACCCTTCCCAAATCATCTACAGACAAGAATACTACATCAATGTCTCTTGTGTTTACCCTCTGGATATGAATGTTTCTCTTCTTAAAGCCCTGAATCCAATAATAAGGTTTGTATGAGATTTATTTTATTCATCTTATTATTAACTGGAATTTCCCATCACATATAAATAGGAGAAGACTCCTAATTAACCAAAATTATTTAGGTGTGAAAGGTGCCTAAATAAATATCACATGGCACAAAATAATCATGCCAATCACTCAGTATTCAGTCCTAGAGGTTTTATATAATCATATACAGTGCCTTGCGAAAGCATTCGGCCCCCTTGAACTTTTCAAACTTTTGCCACATTTCAGGCTTCAAACATAAACATATAAAATTAGAATTTTTGGGTGAAAAATCAACAAGAAGTGGGACACAATTGTGAAGTGGAACACAACTTATTGGATATTTTAAACGTTTGTAAAAAATAAAAAACTGAAAAGTGGGGTGTGCAAAATTATTCAGCCCCCTTAAGTTAATACTTTGTAGTGCCACCTTTTGCTGCGATTACAGTTGCTTGGGGTCTGTCTCTATCAGTTTTACACATCGAGAGACTGAAATTTTTGCCCATTCTTCCTTGGCGCACAGCTGGAGCTCAGTGAGGTTGGATGGAGAGCGTTTGTGAACAGCTGGAGCTCAGTGAGGTTGGATGGAGAGCGTTTGTGAACAGCAGTTTTCAGCTCTTTCCACAGATTCTCGCTTGGATTCAGGTCTGGACTGTGACTTGGTCATTTTAACACCTGGAGACGTTTCTTTGTGAACCTTCCATTGTAGATTTTGCTTTTTGTTTGGTATCATTGTCTTGTTGGAAGATAAATCTCCGTCCCAGTCTCAGGTCTTTTGCAGACTCCAACAGGTTTTCTTCCAGAATGATCCTGTATTTTGCTCCATCCATCTTCCCTTCAATTGTAACCATCTTCCTTGTCCCTGCTGAAGAACAGCCCAAACCATGATGCTGCCACCACAATGTGTTGACAGCAGGGATGGTGTGTTCAGGAGGATCAGCTGTGTTGCTTTTACGCCAAACATATCGTTTTGCATTGTGGCCAAAAAGTTTGTTTGTGCAGCGTACGACTGATTGTTGTCCTATAGACAGACTCTCCCACCTCAGCTGTATATCTCTGCAGTACATCCAGAGTGATCATGGGCCTCTTGGCTGCATCTCTGATCAGTCTTCTCCTTGTTTGAGATGAAAGTCTAGAGGGACGGCCGGGGCTTGGTAGATTTGCAGTGGTCTGATACTCCATCCATTTCAATATGATCGCTTGCACAGTGCTCCTTGGGATGTTTAAAGTTTGAGAAATCTTTTTGTACCCAAATCCGGCTTTAAACTTCTCCACGACAGTATCACGAACCTGCCTGGTGTGTTCCTTGGTCTTCATGATGCTCTCTGCGCTTTAAACAGAACCCTAAGACTATCACAGAGCAGGTGCATTTATACGGAGACTTGATTACACACAGGAGGATTATATTTATCATCATCAGTCATTTAGGACAACATTGGATCATTCAGAGATCCTCACTTAACTTCTGGAGTGAGTTTGCTGCACTGAAAGTAAAGTGGCCGAATAATATTGCACGCCCCAATTTTTTTTTTTTTTTTTTAAAGTGTAAAACAACCAATAAATTTCGTTCCACTTCACAATTGTGTTCCACTTGTTGTTGATTCTTCACCAAAAAAATTAAAAATTTTTATCTTTATGTTTGAAGCCTGAAATGTGGCAAAAGGTAGAAAAGTTCAAGAGGGCCAAATACTTTCACAAGGCACTGTATCTGTCCATGTTTTATAATAGTATAGCCTAGGATGGTTTCTCCCTTTGACCAATACATTTTTGTTATAAGTGCTCTGATCACAGCTGACCATAGGATTTCTTACTACTAGGAACCCCAGCAATAAGCTGTTATCATCCACCATGCCACCACAGGGGAATTGAAACCATAAATTGGTCATATTAAAAACTGTAATGCACGGGTTTGCCCTTTGACCAATCAATTGATGCAGGTTATAAACTGGGGAACCCCAGCTCTTATCTCAGAATACCCTAAGGGTGCATTTACACGGCAAAGATCAAATACCGGTCGGAAATGCCGACCAGTATTTTGTCTTTTTTTGGCACGCAGGGGGACGGCTTTTGTTCGCGGTTTGCGGATTTAAGCCGCCCCCTTTCACACCGACATGTGCATGGTCCTACCGGATACTGGGTAGAATAATTAACATGCCCTTAGCTTTTCGGACCGCTGGCGGTGTAAAAAACCGTCCGGTGGAAAATTCGTGCAGTGTGAACTGCTGGACGGATTTTCCATTGAAATCTATGGTGGAACGTTGCATGTCGGTCTTCAGACGGTTTCTAAAACCACAAACCGTCTGAAAAACCAACCAAAAACACTTGCCATGGGGACAAGCCCTAATGTAGCATTTAAAAAGGATTTATACATAGATTAAATAGCATTTGTAAGTGTTGAAGTCATCCTTTTGATGCTGCATGACTTAACCCAGAGGCCTATTTTTTTTTTTTTTATTCACAATCATTTTTCCCTCCTCGTCTTCCCAGAGCCATAACATTTTTATTTTTTCATCTACGTAGACATATGAGGGCTTTTATTTAAAGATGTACTTTCTAATAATGTTATTAATATTCCCATAGAGTATACTGGTAAACCACAAAAAATGTGGGGCAAAATGTGAAAAAAACATATTTGCGCCATGTTTATGCAAGTTTTGTTTTGATGGAGTTCAATCTTCAGTAAAAATGATGTATCTGTATTCTACAGGTTGATATGCATCCGGCAATACCGGCAATGCGATGTGAAATGACCAAAAACCGCGATTTTGGCGTTTAGAATTTTTTTTCTTCTACGGTGTTCAGCATACGGGATGAATGATATAAGATTTTGATAGATCAGACTTTTTCGGACTCGGCGATACCAAATGTGTGTATCTTTTTTATTATTTTTTTTTTATTTGTAAAATGATGAAAAGGGGTGATTTAAACTTTACATTTTAAAAAAAAATTTACACTTTAAACAATTTTTAAACATTTTTATTTTTCTTTAACTTTTTACACCCTAATGCATTGTATTACAATGCATTAGGGTGTACAAAGTTGGCGGTTTTACTACTTCCTGCCTTAGTAGTTGTAGGTATCGTCTGTAGTACTTTTAGGGAGACATGTATGAAGGAAGGCACGTTGAAGTGAATTGTTGAGTCTCGTTTTCAGTGTATAATGCGCCTGAATGTATGAAAGTGGGTTTTGTGCGATTATAAATGGAGTCTAAAGTTTGACGCGCCTCGCCTATGTGTTAGGCGCATTACGAAACTTAGGCACATTGGTAATGCGCCAAACATGTATAAAGGCTATAGATAGGCTAGAAATAAAAGAAAAGTCATTAGAATAGCATTTCAGTGAATAGAAACTATGGTAGTGACCACAGCAAGACCTGTGGTGTGCTGGCTCTTGCTGTGTGTAGAATAAAGGGTGAGACCAGTAAAAATAAATTTCAAATTTAATGAAGTAAAAATTTAAATTGTAAAATCTGAACAACAACATCAGTGGGTTATTTAATGTAAACTTAGTTGTAGATTCTATTAAATTTAAATACATTTTATAGGAGATATTTTTATATTTTTGGTATATTATATGTTTTTATATTAATTTTATATGATAAAATTTTTTTATTAAATTTAAATAATTTAATTTTACATAGCATGATAATTATAATAAATCATTTTTTATTATTGCACTGGTGTAAGTTGAGAATTAAGGGACATTTTTTGCCAGTAACAGCAAATCTGGCTCCACTTCGACTCCTCAGGCTCAGCCAGACCACATTGAAATAGGTCTGCCTGTCCGAGCAGTAATGCGCATAGGTTTACCGACCCATATTCATATATGTGTTTAATATTACGAGTGTGGTGCAAAACACACCTCCATAACGCATCCAGAACACCCTCAAAACCCCCCCTCATGTAAGGCGCATCAGAAAGTCTTGAGTTACAAAAAATGCGCCCAACACATTCATTAGGTGCATTAGACAACGTAGCCAGCTCACTCAGGCGCATTTGACGCCAGAAAAGGGTTAAAAACCTGATCACACATGTCTCCCTTAGTGTCACATTGTCAACCTCCGAGCTTAACCCAATTTTACTGTGATTGATTTTAATTTCCCCTACTTTCTGTGTTCTTTGAGGAATACTCCCCGAGAAGACATATTGCATTATTTTGAGTAGTTGTCTCAAAGTGGTCTCAATGTATATTGCCTGAGAAAGAAGAATCAGTTCATCGCACCTTTCATCTTTTCCTATGGATCAGAGCTGTTCACAATGACTTTGGCCTCTTTAGACACTCAGCAAAAATATCTAAAAAACGGCTGAAACAAGATTATATTTGTAGTAGATGTGTTTTGAAGCTACTTTGTATAATGCATTCCTCTGTATGCTTGTCTATTTTACAGCACAGTATATATTATTGTTGAAGGCACTGGAATCTTTGATGTATCGATGGCCGCTTTCAGAGATGCAGCTTATCAAGAACCTTATGAAAGTGGAGAAATTCAATTATCTACTAAAAAGAGATTGTATATTGGTGTTTTTATCTCCAATGTAGATACAAATCAATTTGACCTAGTAATGAAAAATTGCTATGCAACTCCTACAAACAACCCCCAGGATGCAATAAGTTATGGGATAATTGTGAACAAGTAAGTCACGGCAAGAGCATGTAAATTGTAACAAGGGTTTTCTAACTCTTCAATGATGCTATCCAAAAAGTTTGCTTATCCTCTTCCACATTGCTTATAAAATAAGAACTCAAGTAGATGGGGAAATCGGCAATCCTTTTTAATTTGCTTGTACATTAAAAATTAATTTAATTCACACCACTAGGTCTGTTTTGGTTGGACCTCTTTATGGGTCCCCATTACCCATTATAATTTCTAATGCAACTTCCTTTTAGTACTTTATACATACAAGGAATGCCTTATTCATTCTTGTGGTAGGCAGAAATACTGTATGTAAATATAACCTGTGGTAGAGTTTTGCTCTTGCGACTCTGTATGTTGCTGAATCTCCTCTCGGTAAAGTCCACTTTTAGAGCTGACCTCTTGGTTCGTTTGCTCTCCTTGGTGTTCTCTCCATGCCTAGGGAGGCGCTCTGCCCCACGTCATATTTACTTATTTATGTATACCACAGGACTGAATGAAGCATTTCTTGTATATATAAAGTACTAAAAGGAAGTTAATAGTGAAAATTGCAATAAAAGTAATATAGCAGCACTGGCATAAGCTAAGGGCATAATTTTGGATGTTGCATCTCAAGTAGATGGGTACAATGCTTCTAGTGCAATTCAACTTATTACATGGGATCTGATTTTAATTTAATCAATAAAACCCACTTCCACCAATATGTCTTTTCTGCTTTTATTTATAAATCACCAAAATATTATTCAGCAGAGAAGGATCACAAACTTATAAATTAAATATGACACTGTAGAAGAATCTGGACAAATAGGGGGACATGTATGAAACCTATCTAAGTCTAAGACTTTCTTTGTTGCAACCAATCAGAGCATGATATGAAATGAAAGGGGTGCTCTGACTGGTTGCTATCGGCGACAAAAAAAATCTTAGACCTAGACAGTTTTCCTACATATATCCCATAAATTTTAAATGCAATGCACCATGATATTATGGAACAGAAAGTTATCGCCACTTTCTCAATGTTTTTCAATTAGTTTTGTTGTGATCTAAGAACAGATAACATGGAAACAGCACTACAGTGAGGGATCAAACCCACCACATATATTTTTATTATGGGTGCCAGATCCTGGAGTTAGATATCCAGCTTCACCTGCTCATAAATAATAGTTTAAAAAAATTGGTAGTTGACATAAAAAATCTTTAAGTGTTCACCACTGAATGACTTGGTGTATCAACTAAAACATTTTTTAGGTAACATGGAAAGCCATGATATCACTGTCAACTAAACTTTGTTTTATTCATAGATAGATAGATACATACATAAATAAATAAATAAATAAATAAATAGGAGAGACAGATAGATAGTTAAATAGATAAATAGATACATAATATAAAGTAGATTAATAAATAGATAATAGACATACATAAGAAAGATTAATAAATAGATAGATATCAGATAGATAGATAGATAGATAGATAGATAGACACAACATCTCACAAAAGTGAGTACACCCCTCACACTTTGTAAATATTATAACTTTATAACACTAAAGATCTGACACTTTGATACAATGTACAGTAGTCAGTGTACAGCTTGTATAACAGTGTAAATTTTGTGTGCCCTCAAAATAACTCAACACATAGCCATTATTAACAACCAAAGTGAGTACACACCTAAGTGAAAATTTGCCATTTTCCCTCCATGGTGTCATGTGACTCGTTAGTGTTTTAAGATCTCAGGTGTGAATGGGGAGTAGGTGTGTTACATTTATTGTTATTACTCACTCTCACGCCCTCTCTTACTGGTCACTGAAAGTTCAACATGGCACCTCATGGCAAAGAACTGTCTGAAGATGTGAGAAAAAGAATTGTTGCTCTACATAAAGATGGCCTGGGCTACAAGCAGATTGACAACATCCTGAAATTGAGCTGCAGCATGATGGCCAAATCATACAGTAGTTTAACAAGACAGGTTCCACTCAGAAGAGGCCTCTTCATTGTTGAAAAAAGAAGTTGAGTGCACGTGCTCAGTGTCATATCCAAAGATTGTCTTTTCACGTAAGAGTGCTGCCAGCATTGCTGCAGAGTTTAAAGGGGTGGGGGTCAGTCTGTCAGTGCTCTGGCCATATGGTGCACCATGCATCAAATTTGTCTGCATGGCTGTCATCCCAGAATGAGGCCTTTTCTAAAGATGATGCACAAGAAAGCCTTGCTAAAGACAAGCAGACTAAGGACATGATTACTGGAGAGGAACAGAAACGAATTTGGTTCAGATGATGTCAAGCATGTGTGGCAGCAACCAGGTGAGGAGTACAAAGACAAGTTTGTCATGCCTACAGTCCAGCATGGTGGTTGGAGTGTCATGGTTTGGGGATGCATGATTACTGCCAGCTGTGGGGAGCTACAGTCCATTGAGGGAACCATGAACACCAACATGTACTGTGACATACTGAAGCAAGGCATGATCCACTCCCCTCTGGGCCGTAGAGCAGTATTCTAACATAATGACCCCAAACACACCTCCAGGACGACCACTGCCTTGCTAAAGAAAATGAGGATAAAGGTGCTGGACTGGCCAAGCATGTGTCCAGACCTAAACCCTATCAAGCAATCTGTGGGGCATCCTCAAATGGAAGCTAGAGTTATGCAAGGTATCGAACATCTACCAGCTCTGTGATGTTGTCATGGAGTAATGGAAGAGAATTCCAATGGCTGAAACCTGTGACGCTGTAGTGAACTCCATGTCCAAGAGAGTTTAGGCAGTGCTGGAAAATTATGGTGGCGCCACACACAAAATATTGACACTTTGGGTACAATTTGTCCATTTTCACTTAGGAAGTAAATGTTTAGACATCCATGGATATGTGTTGAGTTATTTTGAGGACACACCAAAATTACACTATTATGCAAACTGCACTTTGGCTACTTTATAATGCATCAATGTTTCATATCTTCACTGTTGTCTAATGAAGAGATATAATACCATATTTACAAAAATGTGAGGGGTGTACTCACTTTTGTGAGATACTATAGATAGATACCCAGACTGATTCACTTGTTTAATATATGTTCATTTTTTCCACTTTGCACAGCTGCCCTAATGAAGAAGATGGAACTATACAAGTTCATGCTAATGGACAATCAAGTGAAGTGCAGTTCTCTATCCAAATGTTTAAGTTTATTAATTACAATTATGTTTATCTCCATTGCAAAGTTCACCTTTGCAGTCAATCTTCTAGTTCATGTGTTCCGGTAAGTGGAAGTTTGGCAAAAAGTATGTTTCTTGTTTCTCTTGAAATACCAATAAGGAATCAACCAGTTTCTGACCAGGCACATTTTCCTTTTCCACAGCACACGCTGGTATGAACGCTATAATGCTTTCTTGCGCTCGGTTATAGTACCAACATTTTCGCCTTTTTTCTGTGATATCAATTTATTTTAATGTCATTTTTAATTTTTTTTATATGAGGGAAAATAGTAACTAAAAAACTTAGTTTTTCATATATTTATTTATTTATTTTTTTAACAGCAATAGTGGATTTAAAATAAGATTTGTAACTGTGTCACTTTTCCATGACAATATTTATATAGTAATGATATAAATTTTTAGGGTCTAATGGGGTTAGGCTAAAACTTGGCAGATTGAGCTGTTAGTATCTATTTTTTAAATATTTCATTGTGTTTGTGTGTGTGTGTTTAAGAAGCCAGGGATGGTGATAAACCATCTCCGTCTTCTCAGGGGAAAGCCCAGCTATTGCTGATATCTGACTCTCCACCAATGCCGCTGTACAATTAGTTTCAGGAACATCCGTGCAGATATAAACTGTCACCGCCCAGACGTTTATAGTCTGTGGATGGTCGACAAGTAGTTAAATATTTTTAATTAAAAATACCCCTAGCCTTACACAGCATTCCTTGCATTCATATAGGAAACATACTTTGGGTTTTAAAGTATTAGGCCTTCGAATAATGGTCCAATTGTAAGACTGTCTTTCGTGCCCATAGCAACCAGTCAGAGCTTAGCTTTTATTTCCAGTTTAAAAAATGAAAGCTGAGCTCTCATTGGTTGCTCTGGTTAACAAAGACAGTCTTACTACTAGACCACCATTAGAAATGAGGTCCGGTGTATCTGGTATTATGATGTTGTATTATGGCAGCTGTAATATATTCAATATATTTTATGTTTTAGGATTGTTCTAGAGAAAAACTCCGCAGTGTCCGGTCTGAAGTGGACTCCTCCATTTCCCTTGGACCTTTTTACCGTGAAGGTAACATTTTAAATGCACAATTAGTAAATCTTGAAAGACACATAGAGGTCAACTGGAGTCCACCAGTTATGTTCATTTCATAATATTATATTCAGGAACCTGATTTATTCAAAATGTGAAATTGTGAATTTATTAACAAATCAGAAGGTAGCAGCCAAAATTTGATAATTATGATTTATTTTCCCTTTCTGTTATTTTGTGCTATATACTTTAGCCCCTTGAAGGGGTTTTCTCACCATGCTGTTTCAAAGAGCCACAGGCAGCTTCAGACTCACACTAACTGGTTAGGCTGTGGATGGTTCCATAGCATTTACTATAAAGATCTAAAAGGGTTAAAAGAAGAAATAAACAAGCTCCTGTGCTACAGATAGACTAGAAAATAATGAGCTCCATGGTT
>JAODAL010063248.1:0-19340 GCA_025379985.1 Phyllomedusa bahiana
AAATTGGGGGCAAACCAAGACCAAAGAAGGACTTTTTATGAAAGGAAGGGTTTGGGGAGGGCCAGAACTAAGATTTGTAGGGGTATTGGATGATTCAGGATAAACTGATAAAGTCTCGCAGGCATTGCAGACTTGTTATGAATGGCTGTGCTCAGCCCCCAAAACCTGAATCAGCTTTTTGGGTGGGCAGCAGAAATAGCGGATTTTTACCCCGAAGAAAGGGGTGTCCTACTCCAGTTCTGCCACAGGGCTCCCACTGCACCATTATAGCCCCTCCCTTTTCCTCACCTCACTGCCGGACGCTTCAGGGCGGGCCCCGGTGCAACTATCTGCGCCTCTAAAACCCCGGGGCACACTGAACCGGGGATGCAGCAGCAGCAGCGCCCGCACAAGCGGTTCACCTGACCCGACCCAGTTGGGGTTGCCTGGACCGGCTGTTTGGGATCACGGGCCAGTTCACCCCCCGGGCACGGGGCGGGGTAGGCCGCGGGCCCCACTCTCAACCCAAACGCAGGCTCACATGTGGGGCATGGGGGGCTGTAATCCCACACGGGCGCTCTCCCCGGGCTCCGGCTGCGTCCGGTTCCCCCCTTACCGCTCCCCCTTTTCTCCCGTGGGGGGTGCCCAACGCAAGGTGGCACCTCCGAGAAGCGCGGCGCCCCCCCGCGGGAAAGGCAGGCGGGGGGACGGCCCCTTGGCGAGGGACGGGGGAAGTCTCCACCTGGGTCACGGTCCGGAGGCCAGTGAGGTTCGGTTGGCCCCGATTTCCCCCTACTTTTTCCCGCGGGTTTCCACAGGCAAAGGACCCCCGGCAACACGGGTGGCAAGATGGCGAGCCCTTTCAGCATAGGCCCGGGTCCCGTCTCCCCCCCCCCTTTCACTCCGCAGGGGGTCACCGGATAAAGGGTCTTCCGAGGTAATTGGAGGGGTACTCCAGGCAGGTCCTTTATTTTTTAAGGATAGGCGGGTAATATCAGGCTGCCCTGGAGCTCCCCACCCGCGTCCCCGCAATGGTGCCGCCCACCCCCAGAATAGAGTACCCTTTAAGTACTTCAGCATTATTTATACCTCATTCTACAAGTTCCTCCTGTTGTCTCCCAGTAATGCAAAATCTGGTATCCACTAAAAACGCACTAAAACTGGCCAGACATATTGGGTCACTGTTGGCGGAGCACTGGTGTTGCTGATCGCTGTGTCTCCCGATTCCCCCCACACGTAGGCGCTCAGCTCTACTAACTACCATATCCTCTAGTTTTATACTTCTTGTATGCAACAAAGTGGTGCTGCTTGTACTGTAGCAGATATAATTCTTAGCTTGGGCTGTGCTGTAATGGCCCTGGTAGCAGTGCTTTTATTGTAAAAGTTATAAGGAGCTGTGTATGTGCAGTCAGTAGTGAAGGCCACTAATACTGGGGAAGGGGGTGAGGGGAAGTTATTGACCAGTATAACCCTCCCTGTCATCTAGTCCTTCAGCAGCCACATGGCTAGAAGGGCATATGTGACCATTGTGAAAAGTAATTAAAGCGGGTGTCTCAGCATGCTGAGTCACAGCCAGCTTCAGACTCACACTTCCTGTTCAGACTGTGAGTGGTTCTACAGCAGTGATTGACATATCAGTTCTCCTATCCTAACTACTATTATAGTTTATAAGAAGTTTATAATCTGAAGTGCAGAAAGTTACAGAGCTCTAAGGGTTTAAACTGGTGACTAATTTAGGTAAACAAGCTCCTGTGCTAGAGATAAGACTCAGCAGGGAGTGACTCACTATGGTTGGACGGCAGCTTGGAGCAACCAGATAGGAAAGATCAGAGATAAATGTTCGGTAACCTAGAGAAACTGGTGTTACACTATATGTAGATAGAATTTTCTTTATCTCCTGAGCAAAATTAAAACCGCAATGTAATTAGTCTTAATTTACCTTTCCCTACACATTAAAAACTAATCATTGTGATTAAAGAGGTTTCCTCAACATGCAGTTTCACAGAGCCACAGCCAGCTTTAGAATCATAATTCCTGGTCAGACTGTGGGTTGGTCTACAGCAGTGATTGACGTATCAGTTCTGCTGTTCCCAGCTATACCTGTTACAAAAGTGCAAGGACTTTGTAAAGTGGATTACACAGGCTGCAGGACTCTAAAGGGTGTTTACTTAGCTAAATTAGAAGCGTTCAAAGTCCATTACTAGAGATAAGACTCTACAGGAGAAGACTGACCACTGAGTGACTGACAGCAGTTTAGAGCAATGAGAGATAAGTGAGAGAGGGAGGAGAGATGGTTGTAACTAGAAAAATTGGGGGCCCCTCTGGGAAGAGGAAATTTTTTTTTATCCCCTGAACGGGAAAAAAATCAACAAACAAGTATTTAAAATAGTCTTCAATTATCAAAAAGAGGGTTCTGAGTGGTGCCCACAGACCATTTCTCTTTTCTTAACCTTTTTTGGGCTGTTTTTTTTCCACTTTTGTTTTTGCCCACCCCTAGGAGATGGGGGGCGTTATCAAAACCCCCCAATTAATTTTGCTAGGTGTCAGCCATCCAAGTGGCACATCAATCCCTGGGGCAAGAAGGTTAGCGTTCTGTCAGCACCAGTTCCAGAGCATGGGACAAATCCCAGGAGAGGGGAGGGGGCCATAGGGGAGGCAAACCCAGGACAGCACCCCGCCTCCCTTTTTGTGCAGGGGAGAAGCAGTGGCCAGAGCCTTAAAAAATGAGCTTCTGACCACTAATATCCGTGTTTTGCTCAAACTTCAAAACAGACTCCATGAAGAGGTAGAGGGCCCGAGCCCACTATGCACCCAAACTGCGGGTGCCAATTGCCGAGAATCCCAAAAGATTCGACATTGGCGCCTGGGGCTCTTTGTGAATGGGGGATTTTTCACACTAAGGCCATGTTCCACACGGCTTAAATGGGCCGTATTTCGGTCCGAAATTACCGCCGAAGTCGCCAATTCGGGCCCAAAAACGGCCCTTTCATTACGGAAATTCACAGTTCTCATAGAAACTATGGAAAAAGTCCCTCACCCGGGCCCGGCGAAGCGCCGGGCGGGGAGATAATTGACATGTCACTTTCTAAGCGGCCGTGATACGCGCCGCTAGCATTTGATTGTCATGGGCCGGCGAAGTGCCAGCCCCCCGCTCACGCCCCCCCCCACCGTCCACACGGCGTTAATTGCGGGCGTAATTACGCCTGCAAATACACGTGTGAACAACCCTTTAAGAATGTGACAGACATGACAGTCTGCAGACACCATGGAGAACGTTCTGCTGTCTGCAACATCCTCCAGCATGACCGATTTGGCAGTGGGTCAGTAATGGGGAGGCATTTCTTTGGAAGGCCGCACAACCCTCCATGTGCTACCAGAGGTACCCGACTGCCATTAGGTACCAGGGTGAGATACTCAGACCCAGTGTGAGACCATATGCAGGTGCAGTGGGCGCTGGGATCCTTCTAATGCATAACAGTGCTAGGCCTCATTTGGCAGTAGTGCAGTGTTTCTCAACTCCAGTCCGCAAGAACCACCAACAGGCCAAGTGTGCAGGATTTGCTCAGGATTGCACAGCTGATATACTTACTGTCCGTGCATTCGGTGCGAGAACCTGAAAACAGGACCTGTTGGTGGGTCTTGAGGACTGGAGTTGAGAAACTGCTGTAGTGTGTCATCAGTTCCTGTATAATGAAGGCATTGATGCTATGGACTGGCCTGCCAGTTCCCCAGACCTGAATCCATTCAAGCACATCTGGAACATCATGTCTCGTTTCATGCACCAACTCCACGTTGCACCACACACTGTACAGGAGTTGTTTGATGCTTTAACCCAGGTTTGTGAGGAGATCCCTCAGGAGAACATCTGCCTTCTCACCAGGAACAGGCATTGTAGGGAGGTCATACATGGAAGTGGAGGCCATACACAATACTGAGCCTCGTTTCCTTGTCTTGAGGCATTTCCACTGAAGTTGGGTCAGCCTGAACTTGATTTAGAGTATCATTCCAAATCCAGACTCCATGGGATATTAATTTTGATTTCCATTGATCATTTTTATGTTTTATTGTTCTCGGTGCACTCCACTATGTAATGAACTGCAACAAGAATATTTCAATAGTCAGGTTGAAGTCCAGTGTTACAGAGGTACTGGCAGGCTTTTTACAATGCGTGCCGCTATACGCTGGGTGTTTTAGAAATACGCTCTGGCCAGTGCCTACTTCTAAAGCGGTCTGTGCCGGCCTCCATTCACTTCCGTTTTCCCCGGAGTGCTATGATTTTACCGTAATTGCAGACCATTCATTAGGCTTATTGCAGCGCAATTACAAACCCAAAGTACAGCCCGAAATTACACCGTGTGAACATACCCTTATTGTCAACTTCACAAGATAAACAGAAATCCTGCTTGTTCAAGAGCTATAGAGTGACGGTTCCCTCACTATCAAAAAAATTACAACCGATGTGGCAAAGATCTGTAGCTTGCTCCATGCACAGAGCAAGCACAGTGCAGCTTGGGTTGTTAAAACTCACTCCCCAGCTGTACTTACTAATTAGCTGACTGCACATAACCAGGTTCCTGGTCACAGAGTATAGGTGAAGAACCTCGATGGAATATACACTCCATCTATGACTTTCCCAGATTATTTTCTTTTCTTCTTTCATTCTTTCTTTTTCTCTGTTATATTTACATTTTGCTTTAATGGAAGTGGGCCTCTGAAGTCCCTTTAAAGCACATATGTCAAATTCAAGGCCCACCACCTGATTTTATGTGGCCCATGAGAGCATAGACACAGTGAGCAGAGACGGACAAGGTCTGGACACAGAATGACAGGCTCGCCACTTTCCACAAAGTATGCACCCAGCACTTGGCAGAGGCGCAGACGCTTGCAAAGGGAGCTGTTGCCACCTTAGATTCAGAGCTCTAGCATGCACCTACACACCCTGCTCAGCATCTCACAGGTGGTGGGACAGCTCTGACAGCCATACCCAGGCCACCTGCCAACGGCCCTATGAGGTCAACCATAATGGTCATGTGGCCCTCATGAAAATGAGTTTGATGCCTGTGCTTTAAAGGGAACATGTTACATTGAAAATGCTATTAGATGTGCTGATGCATGTTATAGAGCAGGTAGAGATGAGAAAATTATTCTGTGGAGAAAGATTTAGCAGCATTTATATTTTATTCATTTAAATTCCTGCTAATTCTGGGTTTAGGAGTCAGGAAGGCGGTGTTATTGGTGATTGACAGCTGTCTCTGTATATATGCTGATATAATGAAGGCTGTCAATCACCGATAACACCGCCTACTGGACTCCTTATCCCATAATAAATAGGGATTTAAATGAATAAAATACAACTTCTACTGAATCTTTCCCCACAGAGCTATTATATAACCTTCTCAGCTGCTCCTGCTCCTTGACATGCTGCCTGCAGATCAGATAGCATTTTCAACAAGTTGCCTTTAAGCTAAAGCTACATATGAATGACTGATGTCCCCTCGTGGCCAGGTTGTCAGGCTGGTGTTTATCACATATCCCCATAAAGGAAAGTAAATCCTGTATTGTGATAGTTCTGTTCTACACCTATCATGTCTATTGGCGGTCTTATGTTTTTTTCTTTTGTTTGTTATTCTCAGCAGGTGATGGCAAGAAAACCTCAGATAGACATCTTGCTTTATCCTGTGAAATGGAAGATGGCACCATACAGGTGTACAGTCAAGGGTTACCAGGAGAAAACTCCAGTTTCCAAAATTGTACCCCAGCCCCCAGTATATCAGGTCCATGTCAGACAGAACTTTCCTGTGATGAATCGGATATTGTTTCACAGAACCTGTGGCAAGATCGCAAAACCTTTTCCTGCCCTGAATGTGGGAAATGCTTTCCACATAATGCAGGTCTTATTAGGCATCTCAGAATCCACACAGGGGAGAAACCATTTGTTTGTTTCGAGTGTGGGAAACGCTTCACCCGAAATGAAAATCTCCTTTTCCATCAAAGAATCCACAGGCGGATTAAGCCGTTCACTTGTGCCGAGTGCGGAGAATGTTTTAATCAGGACACTGACTTGAAGATACATGAAAGGTCTCACAAAGGCGAGCAGTGTTACTCCTGTACTGACTGTGGCAAACCTTTTATTGAGAAGTATGAACTTATTAGCCACCAAAAAATTCATCTAAAGGAGAAGACGTATTCATGTTCTGAGTGTGGCAAAACCTTTATCAAGAAGTCCCAGTACAAAGGCCATCAAACAACTCACACCGGGGAGAAGCCGTTCTCATGTCCCGAGTGCGGCAAATGCTTCGCTCGGAAAACCTTTCTCTTCAATCATCGACGAACTCACACCGGGGAGAAACCATTCCCATGTTTCGAGTGTGGAAAAGGTTTCACCAATAAATCTGATATGCTGAAACATCAGAGAGTCCACACGGGGGAGAGACCTTTTCCATGTTCAGAATGCGGGAAGTACTTTGGACAGAAGTCGGATCTTGTGAAACATCAGAGAATTCACACAGGAGAGAAACCCTTTCCGTGTCCAGATTGTGGAAGATGTTTTACACAGAAGTCCCATCTTCTTAAACACCAGAGGCTTCACATGAACCTCGATTTGTAACCTTGAGAAATGTTCTTTTCTCTGACCAGTTTGTGGTCACAGCAGACTAGTGCACCGGAAGTAACCTCTTGCACATTGGTGTTTCATCCAATGAACCAATTTAAAGGGGTTCTCCAGTTTAGAAAATTCATTTTTATGTACAATTCTGAGTTCATCATGAAGGGTAGTATGTTCAGGATCTTCATCTCTTGGTCAGAATGAAGAGTGATTATAAAGTGTCTCTCATTCTAGAGGACCTGTCCTGTCCTGCATTACTCAAAAAGCCCACTGATTTGAATGAACACTACGTAATGCTTAATTTATCCTGTGGTGACACTGTAGTCAAACTGTACACTTACTGCCAGATTTCCCCACAAATTATACCTTAATGTTGGCAGTACCATTAAGGGGACAATTTTTGATCAACTTATCGTCCACGGACCCTTCTAATGAGTATGGGTTGTCGAAAGTGGAGAACCCCTCTAAAGACTACGTTCGAGAGTTTTTTATATAAAAAACAAAAACTAATAGCATGTGTAACAGAATAAGTATGTGGTGGTGGTGCACTAGTGTTTTCCTTGCCTAACACCCTCAGAGCAAGGACATGTCGGAGAGACTTGTGACCGCTGTAGTCAATCACTGGCCTCAATGGTCATGGGTGTTATTTTTGGAATCACTACTGAGACCACTGAGTAGTAACGTACATGATACAGGATGTCATTGCTCCGAAGATGTAAAAGGTTGTGACAGCAGAGGATTTCAGATGGGTAACGTGTTGTTGGTCTTGTGTTTTTTGTGTTTTTTATTTGCTGCTATATATTTTTGGACAACACTTAGTCTAGAAAGATGTTTATTCTTCAGGCAGTAACAATAGCTGTCATAAATAGGCCCCTGTTATCCGTATTGTAATTCTCTTTCGTTTTCGGTTGGAGATGCAGAGCACTTTTCAGGGCCCATAACATTTTTATTATTTTCATCAATAAAGCTGTGAGGACTTATTTATTAGCACCACTGTAAGGTACATACGCTTTTTTGAACTGAAAGGTGGCGTATAAGGCCAAGCCTCTGGAAACCTGTAAGAGGAGTGCAAAGATGGGAGACTGGGACCCTCAGCTGTCATGGCAACCCATTGGCACGTCACAATCAAGTTATGGGGGCCAGAGGGCTTTTAAAGAGGACGTTGAGGACTGTGGCACATAAAGGGTTGATCGGAGGAAAAAACAATGCCATTAGACAGTCAAACACCGACAAAACCCAGCACAGGACAACTGTTAAAATATGGTGCTTTTACAAAAGGATCCCTAAGTGACTGCAATAAAAATGTATATTACTCATCGTGAAGGGATACTATTTATTGTGTTTTTCTCTGCAATGTAAAACTGTATGTATATCTGTGTACTTAAAGCAATACTATGTACTGACCAGAAAAAAATCCTGTTAGAGTGTAAGCGGGTGATTGGCGGTCAAGAAATAATTACAATGAGGCAGAATATATAAAAATGAAAGGTTTATTACATAGATAAGCAAATAGAATGATACTTAGCTGCAGTTACAGATATTATAGATGCATAGTCGTGCACAGTGAAATGGGGAGCCCCTCTATACCTTAAAGTACACCCATCTCGTTCGATGACCACATAAGGGGTGCTGGGCGCCTGCATGCCCCAGCCGAAGCTAGTTCTCAATGGCAAAACCCAGCCCTTTTATGCTAGACAGCTTCAACCCTTAATTACCAAACATAGTATTCCCTCTATTCTAGGCGTACAGTGTCTAAGTTGTATAGTCAGCATTACAACAACTTCAGAATTATCTGACCATCCATATATGGGAGGGTATGAGAATAGTTGTGCATTATGTAATAGTATCAGCTCTGATCAGTATTGTGGCGGGGAGAAGAATCTGATAGTATTCAGCTTTGAACTACTGAGTAGTAGAGCAGGGATGAAAGGTCAAGCACAGGGGAACAGAAATAGACATATACTGTCGTGTACTATGACAGCTGCCCGCACACAGATATCTAAACACAGTGATTATAAAGCCTGCATACAATGTATATCAATGAGGCATAAGGCATGATTCTCTATATCACATCACTGTATCACATCAATAAGACAATAATCATATAATTTCCATCCTATTACATAGAGCAGGAGCCATTCTAGTGGGAGAGGGTTGCACTGTCCACACTTCTCTCCCAGTATTAAAGGTGTTTGCTCACTACAAAGATTAGCTTTCAACATGTTGGGAACAGTAAATGAAGATGTTTACCACAGTATTGCTTTGTTTATTTTTCTTTATTGTAGAGATAAAAGTGATTGCATCAGCTCTGAGTGCACTCAGGTTACGGACCTGTTCTCCCCTGTTGTTTGTCTTATCCAATAGCGGGGATGACATCATCACACCTGGCGGCCACACAAACTGGTTTGCGGGCTGTGAACTTGAGTGTTATCTGATCTAAAAAAACCAAAGGGAGACTTTTTTACCTTTGTTTTATTTACTTTTAAGCTTCCGGATTTTTAGATAAACACCCTTCGCTCTCATTTCAAGTAAATAGCAGAGTTTTGGAATACAGACTGATTTTCTAACCACTGCCAAACCCCCCCTTTAAAAACCAGGAAAAATCAGGATGCATGAATAAAAATACCCTTTTGACCCCTTGTAAAACAGGTGGTGAAAAAACCCCCTTTTAAAAAGTAATTCGTTTTTTGTGATGTAATTCTATATATTACATTTTCCTCATTTACAAAGGTGATCTTTTTGGCTGTGCTGTCTTTAAAGTGGTCTTCCAAGTCTTTTTAAAACCTCCCAAAGGGTACGGATTCTACCATTGAAAACCGCATCAGACGACGCGGTTTAAAAACTAGTTTTTGCTTTGGGTTTTTTGGGGTAGGTTTTTTTTCCGCCCAGATTCCACATCAAAAATTTGATTCCTTTTGGGAAGGGGGAACCGACATACAAATATTTTAGATGCATTTGAAAAAAACATAAAAGGACAACAACGCTTTTTCCCTTTATTGAAAAAAGGGAGTTTATTTTACACTCACCGGCCATTTTTAATTAGGTACACCCAAGCTAGAAACGGGTTGGACCCCCTTTTCCCTTCAAACTGGCCTCAATTCTTCTTTGCATAGATTCCACAAAGGGGTTTTCAAACGGAAAGCTCAATTGGTACCAAGGGGCCCAAAGAGTGCCAAGAAAATATTCCCCACACCAAGAAACCACCAACCCAAACCCGCCTTTAAAACCCTTGAAAACAGGCAGGGTGGGTCCATGCTTTCATGTTGTTTACGCCCCAAAAATTTTTACCCTAAACCCTCCGATAGCGCAGGGAGAAAAACCCAAACTCATCCCAAAACCCGGCAAAGGGTTTTTCCCAAACTTTTTACTTCCCAATTTCGAGGGGGCCTTTTTGGGAAAATTGGGGGCCCCAAGTTTCCCCGTTTTTTTAGCTGGGAAAGGGGTGGCACCCGGTGTGGTCTTCGCTGCTGTACCCCCCCTCAAAGTTCGCCCTACTGTCGTTCAGAGACCTTCTGTCTACCTTGGTTTTTAACGGGTGGCTATTTGAGTCACTGTTGCCTTTCTATCACTCGAACCAGTCGCCCATTCTCCTTTACCCTCTGGCATCAACAAGGCATTTCCGCCCCAGGGCTGCCCCCACTGGGGTGTTTTTTTCTTTTTCGGACCATTTCTGTAAACCCTAAGATGGTTGTGCTGAAAACCCAGGAGAACACAGTTTTTGAAATACTCGACCAGCCCCTTTTGGGACCAACAAACCCTGCCAAACCCCAAGGGACTCAATCACCTTTTTTTCCCATACTGATGCCGGTTTAACTCAGGGAATTTTTCTTGACCATTCTACAGCCTAAAGCACTGATTCCGCCATGTGATTGCGATTAAAATTAATGTTAACGACAGTTGGACAGGGTACCTAAAAATGGCCCCTGAGTGAATTGGTTTTGACAAAATTTCAATTCAATCTACAAGGGTTCCGACTTGAAATACTTGTCATATGGACAAGTCCAAACACTTCCAAACTACAGCATAGCTGAGCTGCTACCTGGCGGAATGGGGTCCTCCTGTGTTTATTTTTAAACCCGAAAATAAAATAAGAAGTTTTAATTACCTTTTTGGCCTTTCTGCATAGTTGCTGGGATCTTCTTCTATTCAAACACTTCCTACTGTCCTATGATAGAAAATAAACCTGTACTTACCTCTCCCATCACCACTGTTCCAGAGCTCCAGTGTTCTCTGCCACACACACTGTACCTTACTGATAACGTTACATTCATGGATCACATGATGCAGCAGCCAATCACATGCATGCATGCAACCACTGAGGCCAGAGATTGGTTGCAGCATCATGTGATCCATGAATGTGACGTGATCAGTGAGGGACTATGGGGCGGACAGCACTGGTGACAGGAGAGGTAAGTATAGATTCATTTTCAGTTTTAGTATAGTTGGAGCCAATGATGGTGGGGTTAACGTGCTGACTTGTCATAACAATAATCATGATTCCTCCAAACATAAGTGGCAGTAATGGCAGTAAAGCATTCTGGCAATTTGTCTTATGATATTTAATATTGCATTACTGGTCTTTATATGATAAATTTTCCCCTTCTGAATGATCCCTTGGGTGGATTTCACTCTTCAGTAAACAAAGGAATCTCTACCTTTTGAGGACAAGTATTTCTTCAGAGGATGGTACAGAGATGATATGGTCCTTACATTGAACTGAACGACTGCCGGGGTGGGGTTGTGCCACTGGCGCCCCAGGGTACCCATGGCCAATAAACTTCACCCTTACCAAACATTAATATCCCTTATCCACTACTTCAATTTGGTTCCAATTGACAGACACCTCTGATATTCACAAACTTCACATGTCAAGTTTAGATCGGTTTGAGTCAGAGTGCTGAGACCCCCACTGTTTGATAAAATGAAGGGATAGAAATTCTTGTACAACGCTGCACCCCTTAGTGTCTGGTCGGCTTTCCTAAGAGAGCTGAGCATGTGGTATATGGTTTTATAGAAAGTATACCAGACTCCCTGCAAATCTGAACAATTCACGCACCACTTTCTTTGAAGAGCCTATTGGAGGAAAAATAAGGGGCAGAGCGCTTCTTAAGGAGAGGTGTCGGCATAGAGCTCCCCACTAAAGACGTCAAGACGTGTCACTGTCATAGGTCAGAAGTTTGTAATGTTTTTTAGGTTCTGTCTCAGTTTCTAGATGCCTAAAAGGGCAGCATCATATTCTACGAATGCTTAGACTATAATGGGAGACAGGATAAAGGGACCCTCATCACAAGTGTTTCAAATGACCCTTTTTCTGATGCCTATATAAAAATTTACATGTCTCCATAACAGAATGGACTACAGTGTTCCCATAAAATACACAATCAAATTTCACCCACTACTGCAGGAGTCACAGTATCCCTAAAACAAAGATGACTAGAGATCCTCAATATCTCTGTCCCTAGCTTAAGAGTTAAGACTCAGGCCACAGTCGAACATGTATTTTGTTCAATATTTACTAAGGCTATGCTTGTCATTATGCAGCAGCATATACCAGGTGCTTCAATCTATATCAGTGATGGCGAACCTTTTCAAGGTGGATTGCCCAAACTTCAACCCAAAACCCAGTTATTTATTGCAAGGTGCCAGCACGGCAATTTAACCTGAATACTGAGGTGACGTCTCTGTTGCCCATAGAAAACAAGCGGAGCGGAGCTTTCATTCCTTCACAGCAGAAGAAAGCTGAGCATACAGATACACACATACACAGATACACACATACACAGAGACATACACACACACAGAGACACACACACATACACAGACACACACACACAGATACACAGATACAGATACACACAAACACAGACAAACATACACATACACAGACAAACAGATACATCAAAAACAAAAACACACCAAAACAACAAAAATAACAACAGATACCAAAAATACCAGACACACAATCCAACACATACAAAAAACAGATACACACAAACACACAGATACACACAACACAGATAGACATAAAGATACACAGATACACATACACATAGATACACACAAACAGATACAAACACAGATACACACACACTAACAACCAGACACAGATACACAGACACAGATACACACAGACACACACAAAGATACACAGATACACACAAACACAGATACAAACACCGATACAGACATAGACACAGATACACACAGATACAGATACACACTGATACACAGACACACACAAATACACACACAAACAAAGATACACAGATACATACAAACACATACAAATACAGATACAGACAGATACAGTTATACACAGATACAGATACACACTGATACACAGATGCACACAGACAAAATCAGACACACACACAAACACACACTTACACAGACACACACACAAACACACAGATACACAAACAAACATATACAGACTGATACACGCAAACACAGATACCAACACAGATACACACACACATACAAACAGATACACAAACATACACACAGATACACACATACAGATACACACAAACAGATACACAGATACACATACACACAAACACAGATACAAACATACAGACACACATAGATACACACACAGACACACAAACACAGATACAAACACACATATACACACACACAAACACAGACATACACAGATACAGACAGATACACACACAGATACACACTGATACACAGACACACAGATACACAAAGACACAAACACAGATACACACAGACATTCACAGATACATACAAACAAACACATACAGACAAAGATACACACACAGATACACATAAACACACAGGCACAGATACACATAGATGCACAGACACAAACGCACATACACACAGATACATACACAGACACACATACAGACAGATACACACACATACGTACACAGATACACACACACAGACATACAGATATACACACACAGATATATAGACATACACATACAGATATAGATACACAGACACACACACATAGAGATATACAGATATACACACACAGACCGATACACACACAGATACACACACGCATATAGAGACACACACAGATACACACACATAGAGATATACAGATATACACACAGACCGATACACACATGCATATAGAGACACACACAGATACACACACACAGACATACAGATGTACACACACAGACACAGACAGACAGATATACACACACAGACAGACATATATTTGTGTGTACAGAAAATTACACAGAAAATTACACAGGGGAGGTGTTGAATAGATTGGGGCACTGTACACTGAACTGTTGTCTCCTATTTAATTCCTTACCACTGTGGAGGAGACAGCAGTCATTAGATCAGGGTGAACGCTGGGTGTGCAGCTGTCCGGCTCCTGCACTCCTCTGAACTATGCCGAGAGCTGACCAGTCCGGACAATAGAGAAGACACATTAACATGAATGCAGGTTAAGGTGCCGGCCAGACAGTTACTTACTGTGCCTGTCCCGGCATCTTGTTCTCCCGACACCAGTCCCGCTCTCAGTTGGAGGAGGAGCTAAGATCCCTCCCTGCTCCTTCTCCTCCCGCCCCCGGCTTTCCCCACCAAACAGGGAGCAGCGGCGTCTGTAAAAATAACCACAGCCCGAGGCTTGTAGCTGCCCCGCTGGGCCCCCCGTTCCAAAGGGGGCCGGGCCCCCCGGCAAAAGCTTTCCCTTTGGGTTTACCACCACTGAACTAAATGAATGGGCCCCAAAACCCTAGAAAATTAGAGACATAATTTAAATTACAAAATTAATGGGCTAAAGGGGAAGGGCCCAGAGGTGGAAAACACCCCTTTTCCCTTCTGAGCTGACATTTTCGGGTCCTATTTTTTTAAATAGTGCAGGTTTCCCCAAAGGGGGGAGCTTCCCTTAAAAGACTTTGATGGCGTATCTTATTGATCTGCTACTAAAGTATATGGTGGAAAGACCCCTTTACGTTTTGTTTTTTTTTGGTGAATTCCAAATTAAAGGGAAGAAAAAAAAACCTTTTTTATTATCTTTTTCCCCCTGTTATTTCACCTGGTTTTGAAAATTAAAATACTTCCCAAAAAATTTTCATAGGGGGAAAGGGGGCCCAAAATTTAACCCTTCCCCTTATTTTTTTTCAGCCTTCCCCCTCCTCCCCTTACTAGTAGAAAGTTCCTGTATATGCAGCCATAACCCAGAAAAGGGAACCCAAAAAAGTGGCCAAATTTTTTTTGACATGACCAATTTGGGGTTTATAAAAATGGTAAAAAACCACGAAATGGTGAAATCAGGCGTAAAAAATTTTTTTTTTTATTTTGAAAAAAAAAAATTAAGAAAAAACCCTTCCGAAAAACCACCTAAATTTTTTCGGAAACCCCGGGACAACCGGCCACCTGAAACCATAAAGCTAAGCTTTGGGGGTATTGTCAACAGGGGTGTGGAAATCCCCCAGCGGTGCCGTTATAAAAATTGGAAACCGGGCCCCGACTTTTCCAAAAAAAAAATAAAAAAAAAAAATTGGGTTTCCCGTCGTTCGTGCAGTGGGCCAAAAAAAAATCTAAAAAAGGAAATTTGGGGCCCGGGCCCCATGTTCCGGGGGAAAAATTTTTAAAAAACAAAAAAATAATTAAAATAGAAATTTAAAAACTTGTCAGGTTTTTTTGTATTTTGGTAATCAAAAAAACTTTTTTTTTCATATTTTTTTATTTTTTTTAATTAAAAAAAATTTTTTGGAATATTTTTAAGTATTTTAATTTAAATTTTTTTAATTCAAAAAAATTTTAATTTAAATAAAAAAACCGTAGCATTTTGCCCTCCCGTTTTTTTTTCCTTTTTCACATTTTTAGTTTTTCCGGGGTTAAACCCATTTTTAAAAGGGGGTGGAAAAAGAGGAGGGAAAAAAATTGGGAAAAAAAGCGCGTTTTTTTTAAAACCAAAAAACCCCTGAAGGGAAACGGGGTTCTATTTTTAGTTTTTAATAAAAGGGCATCCAATTTGTAAAAAAACCTTTTTTCACCCCGGTTTTTTTCCCTTTTCAAAATTAGCTTTTTCCCGGACTAAAGCCGGTTTTTCCCCTTTAATTCTTTAACCCCAAAAAAAAACTGAATTTTCCAACAGTAAAGTAGGGGGTTTTTTAAGGCCGAGGGGGTTTTTAAAAAAATTTTTACCATTCAGTAAAAAAAAAGGGCACGGCAAACAGCTTGAAATCCTCCCAAAGTTGGAAAAAATAGTTTTAGGCCCAAGGTTTAACCCACCATTTAATGGCCCAAACCCCTTTTAATTTTTTTCATTTTTTCCCAAAATAAGAAAAGGTTTTAAGGAAAATGTGAAAACAAAACCTGGAAGGTAATTTAATTAACCGGGAATAATCCAAACCCTTAAAGGCCTTTATTACCCACAATGGTTTTTTCCCCCGCCAATAATTAAATAAAAACAAAACCTTATTTTTTGAAATTTTTTGGCCCAAAAAGATTAAATGGTTACAAAAATTTGGGGAAATGATTGGTTTCTTAAACAACCGGCTATTAAATTGTGAAACACTGGATTACTGAAAACTAAATTAAAATTCCCCAAAAAAGCCGAAAATTTAAAAGGGCATAAGGGAAACCCAAAGGGGAAGGTACCCCGTATTTTTTTCCTTTACTGTACCTCCTCTCCTCCATGGGGGACAGAAAATCTTCTAAAGGGGTCGGACACAAAGAATCCTGGCCCCTTTTACAAAATCTGGGGAAAGGGGGAAAATGCCCAATCCTAAAAATGGGCTAAAAAAGGGAAACCCCTGATCCCCTTTTTTTTTTTTATTAAATTTTTTTTTTTACATTTTTTCAAAAAATTTTAGCATTTGGAAAAACTTTTTGAAGTAAAAATATTTTAAAATTTTTTGTTTTTTAAAATACTTCAAAAGGGTTAAAAATATTTAGTATTTTGTATTTAAAAAAATTCAACATTAAGTAAATTTTTGTTTTTTAAAAAATTCTTTCCCCAAAGAAATTTTCCCCCCAAAAAATGCCGGGCCCGTGGGTTAAAATTTTCTCTCTTTTAATTTCCCGCCTCATCAATAGGATTTTTAATTTTTGAAATGTATTTGGATGTTTATGGGGCAAGGGAGGGGCGTTACCACAGAGGAAAAATTTCCTCCCAAATTGGGAAACAGACCAATAAAGTCAGCAAAATTTCTCCAAAAGTGCATTTTCCCAAGAAGGGAGAAGATCAAAACCGCTCATCAGACCGAAAATGTGGGATGAAAACCCAAATTTTTTTCATAAAAACCCGAATTGCCCGAAATGTTGCCCCTGTGGCACCGGGTTTGGGCCCCCAAACCCCAAATTAAATGGGAAAAAGGCCTTTCTCAAGCCAGGAAAATTTGAGATCAATGGAGGTCCCGGGATGCAGGTCTGGGTGGAGGCAATACTATTTTCAAACAAATTTTAAGACTCCACAAAAGTTATTCAGGGCATTTTTTAGTTTTAAAAAAAAAATTTTTTTCCCCCCTTACTGCAAGGGGTTTTTCAGATAACAATTTTTTTAAAAATTTTTTGTGTTTTTTAAAGTCGAAACCAATAAATATATTTTTTCACCGGGCAAAACAAAAAAGGGGAACAAAGTTTTTAACTTTTTACTCTTATCTCACCCTCTACCACAGCTTTCACGGAACTTCCATCATTTTATAGACAATCATTTGGCTTTTATACATAACTTTGACCTGCAACTTTTTAGCTTGTTCTGCAGATTCTTATCATGTAACTGCATTTTACTGTTTTTGCTCCGGGTGGGGGACAATCATTTTCTACTTTTTACAAAAATTACAACCTTTTTTAATTCCCTAATAGCTCATGTGTTAAGCATTTCCCATAAAAGGTCACTGGCCCGAATCGAGGAGCACCATGAATGTTAACAAGGGAAAAGGGGATCCGCTGGGCCCGCAAGGATAAAAAAGCACGGAGGCCGGATTAAAGGGGGAAATTTTTACCAACCCCCCGAAAGCGGGAGGACGTCGGCCAACGGTCGTTACCCCCTATTTTGTTTTTCGCATGGGGCCGGGTCGGTGGACAAACGTATCCCGGAACCGAATTACACAGGTCGGAATGTGGCCCCAAAAAAAAAAAGGGGAAAAACCTCAACTTCAAACTCGTCATAAAGGGGGCGTTGGCTCATTTGCAAAAAATATGAAGAAAAAATTTGGAAACAGTATTTTTTACGAAAGGGTGAAAGTCCATAACCGGGCTCTATGGGGGAAAAGGGTTTTTTAAGAATAGATTGAGAAATTGAAGAAACCCAAATTCGATGGGGAAAGCCTAGGGTTTGGGGATTTTTCACAGCCCAAGGGTGTTGGGTCTTGACCGGGTCGATAGTGATCTCAAAGCTGAGCTAATTAGGTCCTACAAATTTATCACTTCAACCCCCATACATGGTATGAAAAGGACGACATAGGTTCCAAACAGGGCAAGACCTAAGCAAACACAAGGTTGGAGAAGAAAGGTCAATGACAAGAAGTAGAGTTGCGATTGTCCCACATCCCCAACCTCAACCCCTCCAACACTTTGGGAGAGTTGAAGAAAAAAATGTATTTGACCCAAGTCCATCTGCACCAACATTGAGACCGGAGATCAATTTTGATCAGGAATCTGAATCTGACCAGGGCCCAGAAGGATTCAGAGCTAAAGCCAAAGGTGGATTTACCAAAACAAAATTATAAAAAAAACATTTTGATTTTTAGGACAAAACAGTAACAAGCTTTTAAGGAAAGAATCTGCAAACTAAGCAAAAGCAAAAAATTTTCAAGCAAATTTATGTATAAGACGGTAAGATGATTGTCATAAAAGATAAAAAGAGAAAAAAAATTTAAAGATACCTTTCAAGGCTGATAAATTGATGGTGACCTTCAAAAAAGACAGCTCTCTTTTTCAACGGTTTAAACAAGAAAAAGAAAAATTTTACAGACTTTTTATACACAAAAGACTGGCCTTCAAAAAGACTTTAAAAATAAAAAAGCAAAACTAAGAGAGAAGCATTTACAACAGTTCAAGAAATAAACAATCTGGAAACCCGTTAGGCGTGACGAGGGGTCATAATTCTTTCGTTACTGTTAGCCATGAGGGGGTGATTTGTGGGCCCCACAGTTTATACATAGTGTGACATGAAATGGATAAATTAAGCCAAAAATTTCAGCGGTTGAAATTTTTGCCCTTTAAAAAAACTATTCCCATTTCCCCTTTCCCTTGTGTCTTAAAATTAACTTAGGTGCAATCAGGGTGTATGATGTGCATGTACGTGCAATCCTATGTTTTTATTTGCATGTCGACTCCTAGCCATGTAGATTTGTTGTTATATTCGCACATAGCCTCGGTCATGTACATGAATGAGGCAATTTTTTCTTGTACAGTACAGTGTTGTATGTGCAATCCCTTTAAAAAGTAGCATTTGTATTCAATCTCTGGTCATGTAGCAGTTTCGTTTCTAACCCTGTGACAGGACTTTTCGGGACAAATCCCCCGTGTACGGAGCGTTCGTGACAATCCCTTTTGTACAGGAGCTTCTTGTACAATCCTCTGTGTACAATTTTTTAAGGGGATGTCTGTACAATCCCTGTGTACATGGGCGTGCCTTTTACAATCCCCCTTTTTACAGGGGGTGTTTTTACAATCCCTGTGTACGGGTTCAAAGGTCTGTTTTACAATCCTCTGTGTACGGGCGTGCTTGTACAACCTCTGTGTACAGGGAACAGTCCTGTTAAAATCCCTTTTGTTACATGGGCAGTTCGTGACAATCCTCTGT
>JAODAL010063249.1:0-19339 GCA_025379985.1 Phyllomedusa bahiana
ACTAAACTTTTCCGGGAACCGTCTGCTGAGCTGTGATCTAATCCTATCCTGTGTGATACCGTCTGCTGAGCTGGGTATCTAATCCTATCCTTGTGATACTGTCTGCTGAGCTGTGTATCTAATCCTATCCTGTGTGATACTGTCTGCTGAGCTGTGTATCTAATCCTATCCTGTGTGATACTGTCTGCCGAGCTGTGTATCTCACCTGTGGGGTCTCCTGTGCTTGGATACATGCTCTGAGCAGGATTGCTGGTGTCATTATATATACAGCAAAGACAAGCAGCAGTATTATAGAGGAATGTGTTATCAGAAGTAATCCTGACCTGTGCCATACACGTATGTTAGAGAATATGGTGTATATATCACTTCTGACTGCTGTAATGACACGTTATAGTAGCACCACCTGGTGGTGACAGGAGTTACTGCTATTATCACTTCACAGTCCCAAAGAAAAACATTGTATTAGAACTGTAGAGCAACCAGGAGCCATTGAGAAGCCAGTGGTGAAGCCACAGCAATGGCATCCATCAGAATCTTCTCGACCCTAGACTACCAGAGATATAGACATCAACCCCTTCACTGTCCCTAGACCACCAAGGATAGACACATCAACCCCTTCATGATCCTAGACTACCAAGGATAGACATCAACCCCTTCATGATCCTAGACCACCAGGATAGACACATCAACCCCTTCATGGTCCTAGACCACCAAGGATAGACACATCAACCCCTTCATGATCCTAGACCACCAAGGATAGACACATCAACCCCTTCATGGTCCTAGACTACCAAGGATAGACACATCAACCCCTTCATGGTCCTAGACTACCAAGGATAGACACATCAACCCCTTCATGATCCTAGACCACCAAGGATAGACACATCAACCCCTTTATGATCCTACACTACCAAGGATAGACACATCAACCCCTTCATGATCCTAGACTACCAAGGATAGAAATCAACCCCTTCATGATCCTAGACCACCAAGGATAGACACATCAACCCCTTCATGATCCTAGACCACCAAGGATAGACACATCAACCCCTTCATGGTCCTAGACTACCAAGGATAGACACATCAACCCCTTCATGGTCCTACACTACCAAGGATAGACACATCAAACCCTTCATGATCCTAGACTACCAAGATAGACACATCAACCCCTTCATGATCCTAGAAACTACCAAGGATAGACACATCAACCCTATGATGACCTAGACCCAAAGGGTAAAACCCCATCAACCCCTTCATTGGCCTAGACTCCAAGGATAGACACAAACAACCCTTTATGATCCTAGACCACCAAGGATAGACACATCAACCCCTTTATTGATCCAGACTACCAAGGATAGACACAATCAACCCCTTCATATCCTAGACCCCAAGGATGGAAAACATCAACCCCTTCATGGTCCTAGACCACCAAGGATAGACACATCAACCCCTTCATGATCCTAGACCACCAAGGATAGACATATCAACCCCTTCATGATGCTAGACCACCAAGGATAGACACATCAACCCCTTCATGATCCAAGACCACCAAGGATAGACACATCAACCCCGTCATGGTCCAGACCACCAAGGAAGACAAAATCAACCCCTTCAGATGCTAAACCCCCCAAGGATAGACACATCACCCCTTTATGATCCTAGACTACCAAGGATAGACACATCAACCCCTTCACTGCCCCTAGACCACCAGGGACACAGAGATGAACCTCTGATCACCCTAGACCAGCAGAGATACAGATAATAACCTTCACTAGACTGTACATAGATACTGTTCCATACTATTTGCCTGGTGCTGTGTGGTCCTGTATATCTGGTGGGGTATAGATAATTATTAGGGCTGGTTCCGCTGAGGTAATTGTGATACTTTTTTTCTACTGCCCGACTCTTCAAATGCCCCACTTACTGTACTGACCCTGAGTTACATCCTTTTTACCCTCCGGGCTGCATCACTTTTCTGCTGGTGCAGTCCGTGACATACATTACTTACCCTGTACTGACCCTGATTACACCTGTATTATCCTCCAAGCTGCACCACTATTCGCGGTGCAGTCATGTACATACATTACTTATCCTGTACTGATCCTGAGTTACACCCTGTATTATCCTCCAGAGCTCACTCACTATTCTGCTGGTGCAATCACTGTAAAAACTTTACTTACCGTACTGATCCTGATTACATCCTGTTTTATCCTCCAGAGCTCGCTCACTTTTCTGCGGTGCAGTCAATGTACATACTTTACTTATCCTGTACTGATCCGGGGTTTACATCCTGTATTATCCCCAGAGCTGCGCTCACATTCTGCTGGTGCAGTCACTGGTACATACTTTATTTGTCCTGGCTTATCCTCGTTGCTTTCTGATATCCCCAACTGCACTCACTATTCCTCCCGCGTCACTGTACATACAATACTTACCCTGTACTGATCCGATTTAAAACCTGATACCCTCCAGAGCGCACTCACTATTCTCTGGTGCAGTCATGTGACATACATTCTTATCCTGTACTGATCCTGATTTTACATCCATATTTTAAACCTCCAGACTGCCTCACTATTCTGCGGTGCAGTCACTGTACAACATGATCCTGTACATCGATTTACATCCTGTTTTTATCCTCCAGAGCTGCGCTCACTATTCTCGGGTGCAGTCACTGTGTACATACATTACTTATCCGTGTTTATCCTGCTTTGGGCATTTGTTTTTTAAACCTCCAAGCGCACTCACTATTCTGCTGGTGCAGTCACTGTAAAATACATTACTTTAACCTGTACTGACCTGATTACTCCTGTATTATCCTCCAGAGCTGCACTCACTATTCTCTGGTGCAGTCACTGTACATACATTATTATCCTGTACTGATTCTGGTTACATCCTGATTATCCTCCAACTGCACCACTTTTCTGCGGGTGCAGTCACTGTCCCTACATTATTTATCCTGTGCTTATCCGCGGCATTCTGTATTATACCCCAAAGGCTGCACTCACTGTTCTGCTGGTGCAGTCACTGTACATACATTATTTTATCCTTTTTCTATCCTGCTTGCTTTCGTATTATCCTCCAACTGCACTCATATTCGCTGGCGTCACGGGTTTACAACATTACTTACCCTGTACGACCTGATTTACATCCTTATTAAAACCCCCAGACCCTGCGCTCACTATTCTGCTGGGCACCCACTGAATACATTATTTTATCCTGTACTGATCCTGAGTTACATCCTGTATTATACTCCAAGCTGCACTCACTATTCTGCGGGGTGCATCACTGTAAACATTACTTATCCTTACGATCCTGATTACATCCGTATTATCACTAGAGCCACTCATTTTTCTGCTGGGGCAGTCCGTACATAAAAATTTTTATCCTGTACTATCCGAGTTACACCCGTATTATACTCCCAGAGCTGGCTCACTATTCTGCTGGGAGTCATGTGTACATACTTTATTTATCCTGTCTTATCCGCTTTGCATTCTGTAATCCTCCAGAGCTGCACTCACTATTCTCGGGTCGTCACTGTGTACATACTTTATTACCTTGCTTATCCTCTTTGCATTCTGTATTATCCTCCAAGCTGCACTCACTATTCCTGCGTGCATCACGTACAAACATTACTTACCCTGTACGATCCTTTTACATCCGTATTATCCTCCAGACTCCTTACTATTCTGCTGGGCAGTCACTGTACAACATTACTTATCCTGTACTGACCTGAGTTACATCCTGTATTATCCCCCAGACTGCACTCACGTTTCTGCGGGCAGTCACTTACAACATTACTTATCCTTCTTATCCTGCGTTGCATTCTGTTTATACTCCAAGCTGCACTCACTGTTTCTGCTGGTGCAGTCCTGTACTACATTATTTACCTGTCTACCTCTTTGCATTCTTATTAACCCAGAGCTGCCTCCTTTCTGCTGTGCAGTCACTGTACATACATTACTTATCCTTGTTTATCCTGCGTTGCATTCTGATTATCCTCCAGAGCTGCACTCACTATCTGCGGGTGCGCCCACTGTGTACATACATTCCCTTACCTGTACTGACCTGAGTTACACCCTGTATTATCCTCCAGAGCTGGCTCACTATTCTGCTGGTGCAGTCATTTTACATAATTACTTATCCTGTACTGATCCTATTACATCCTTATTATACTCCAGAGCTGCACTCACTATTCTGCAGGTGCAGTCACGTAATACTTTACTTATCCTGTACGATCCTGAGTTACATCCGTATAACACTAAGCTGCACCACTATTTGCGGGTGCAGTCACTTACATACATCTTATCCTAAAAACGATCCTGAGTTACATCCTGTTTATACCCCAGAGCGCGCTCACTTTCGCGGGTCGTCACTGTGTACATACATTACTTATCCTTCTAATCCTGCGTTGCATTCTGTATTATCCTCCAGAGCTGCACTCACTATTCTGCTGGTGCAGTCACTGTATATACATTACTTATCCTGTGCTTATCCTGCGTTGCAGTCTGTATTATCCCCAGAGCTGCACTCACTATTCGCTGGTCAGTCACTGTACATACATTCTTTTCCTGTACTGATCCGGAGTTACATCCTGTTTTATCCTCCAGAGCTGCACTCCTTTTCTGCGTGAGTCACTGTACATACATTACTTACCCTGTACTGATCCAAGTTACACCCTTTATTATCCTCCAAGAGCTCACTCCTATTCTGCTGGTGCATCACTGTGACAACATTACTTACCTGTGTTTTCCCTTTCGTTGCATTCTGTATTATCCTCCAGAGCAGGTCATAGTTCTGCAGGGTCTAGTGCTGTAATCCGCCAGCATTTCCTACTTGTTCAGTGTCTGCACAGAGCTTGTTGTCTTGATTTCCTTTGCCCTTGGTACATTTTCCCATGCAAAAAAACAAACCTAACTATAAGGAGGGGATGAAGGTTTGTTCTTAAAACTGAATTTGTATGTAAGTCGGAAAAAGGGAATTTATTAAAAGTAACTCCAGCACAAAAGGCTTTTTTTTAGTTTCGGTTGCAGGGAAGGGTTTTTACTTTTTTTTTGGCTGTTTCCTCTGTTAAGAAATTTTCCCTTATTTTTACCCATGTCTGCTGTGGCATGCTGGGAAAATGTCTTTTTCCCCACTACTACTTCTTGGAACGAAAATACAAGTGCCACATGCCCCATTAATCTCCTTTTTAACTAGGGGCAGATTAAGCGCTTTTAAGTCGGGGGCTGCCGTATGAAAGTAATCCTCACATTCTTAATGGTTCACAATGATGGACTGTGGCTTTAAAATTAAATCTATACATGGTGTATATACCTTTAGGGTATGTTCACACGGCTTAAATTGCCGCCTATTGCGCTTTATACGCGGCAAAATGCGGGCCACAATTGTGGTAATTCATGGCTCTAAGAGGTGGATACACTCGTCTGTACCGTGGGGGAGCATTGACATGTCAATTGTTAGCGGCGATTACGCACCACTGACAAGGCATGTCTATGGGGTTGACCCCCCCTTCTTTGGAATTACGCGTATTGCGGCATATTTACGTGTACTACATGCGCCGCAGTAAGCCATGTGAACATACCCTTAAACAAAACGACTGTATCTTCTTTTACTTCTTTACATATAGGGGCAGGCGCAGCCGTCCTCACATAGCTAGCTATGTCTACATTGTATGTTCTGCACAGTAGCCAAGCACCCAGTCTGTGGCAGTGCAGCTCTGCCTGACTCTCTCAGAGCAGGAAATCCCAGCATAATCTGAAGCTCTTTCGGCACGGGCAGTTGGATGGGATTTTAGATGATGAGATCTGTGATTTCCTGCTGTGAGAGAGTCAGGGAGAGCTGCAGTATTCAGGCGGTGCTGCTGTGGCTTCTGTCCTTACCACAAACCTCAACAGAGTCTACTGCAAATGTGACCGGATCCTAAATACCATAGTTTTCGTTCTTTAAAACGCACCGAACCATAAGATGCACCTATCGTATTTTTCGGACTTTAAAACGTACCACCATTTTCCTCCCCAATTTGGGGGAAAAAATTGCATCTTATAGTCCGAAAAATACGTCACTCCATTCTCCTGGCCACAGGATTGTGTTTGTACCTTTATGAAGTGACGCAAATCAATAAGTCAACAACCGGGAGACATTTCCATATGAATACATTTTATTGACCAGCAAAGCAAAAATAATTTTTTTCCTTCTTTTTTTTTTTATGTTTATCAGAACAAAAAAAACCCATGAATTTCATACAATATTAAGTCCGGCTATGTACAAAACTTGTCTCCTTATTTATATATATATATATACACATACAAAGATTTCTGTTAAATATCTTACTCCATTTTTTTGGGTATTTGTAAAAAAAAAAAAAAAAAAAATCTCAGGAGAAGCCGCGGGTTAATATTGAACTGTGCGTCACTGGATCGCTCCGACTTTGGAATGTGAATTGCGCACAGCGGTGGCCGCCATTTTTTTTAAACCGAATAGTTACACAGTCGCTTCTACTGGGTTGGAAAATGGCAAACATGTGAGATTTCCCTCCAGGGGCGATTAGCGCCATCTTACTGCGGTGCTGGAGCAGTTTATTTTAGAGAGAGTTCGAGCAGCTTTCCTTCCGGGTTCTGATTTCCATTTAATAAAACATTCATTGAATAAAACATTGAAAAATTTCAGAAGCGAATCAATTCAAGAGAAAATGCATCATTTCTACTGAAACAAAACAGGACCGCAAGAAGATCTGAAGATATTTACAGGCGATTGATTCGTACAAAATATAAATAGCAATGATGGGACAGTAGAACGGCTGTTGTTCCTTGTTAGTGTGAAGCAGCTTTGCAAGTTTTCACGTGGAAAAAAATTAAAAACATAATTCACAGATTAATATTGAAACACATTGGGCATCATTTACCAAAGCAGTCCAGCAGTAAGACTGTCCTTGTTTTCCATAGCAACCGACAGCCCATGCACCGACCAGAGCCCATAGCAAAACCACCAGAGCCTAGCAAACCCACCAGAGCCCATAGCACCAATCAGAGCCCATAATAACCAATCAAAGCTCATAGCAACCAATCAGGGCTCATAGCGACCAATCTGATTGGTTGCAGTTTCACTGCTATACAGCTTTGATAAATGAGGTCCAGTGTGTAAAGGCGGCAAAAATCCTCACAGGACTTCACTTGCGCATTCAAATAATTCAGAAAGTAGAAGTGCTGCAATTTAAATTCAAAAATTTCTTGATTTGTGCCATATTTGCTGGACAGTAACTCTTATAGCGGTAAAGGTGCCCATATACTTGTTTAATTGGCATCTGTGCCTGTCAAATCCTCCATATGTATGCACGCTCAGCTCTGCCAACAAGTATTCCTCCCAACTCCTTCATACATATGCATGCTCATCTCGGCCATCATGTATTCCTCCCAACTTCCCCATACATATGCATGCTAACCTTAGCTGACAGCCATTCCTCCAGACTCCCCCATACATATGCACACTCAGACTTGCTGACAGCCATTCCTCCAGACTCCCCCACACATATGTATGCTCAGCCTTGCTGACAGCTATTCCTGTGACTCCCCTACACATATGCACACTCAGCCTTGCTGACAGCTATTCCTCCTGACTCCCCTACACATATGCACACTCAGCCTTGCTGACAGCTATTCCTGTGACTCCCCCATACATATGCACACTCAGCCTTGCTGACAGCTATTCCTGTGACTCCCCCATACATATGCACACTCAGCCTTGCTGACAGCTATTCCTGTGACTCCCCCATACATATGCACACTCAGCCTTGCTGACAGCCATTCCTATGACTCCCCCATACATATGCACACTCAGCCTTGCTGACAGCTAAATTTCCCGTGGGCTCCCCCATACATATTGCACACTCAAACCCTTTCTGACAGCCATTCCTATGACTCCCCATACATATGCACACTCAGCCTTGCTGACAAACCATTCCTCCTGACTCCCCTACACATATGCACAATCAGCCCTGCTGACAGCCATTCCGTGACTCCCCCATACATATGCACACTCAGCCCTGCTGACAGCCATTCCTGGGGACTCCCCCATACATATGCACACACCCCCGCTGACACCCATTCCTCTGACTCCCCCACACATATGCACACTCAGCCCTGCTGACAGCCATTCCTGTGACTCCCCCATACATATGCACACTCAGCCCTGCTGACAGCTATTCCTGTGACTCCCCTACACATATGCACACTCCGCCGTGCTGACAGCCATTCCTCCCGACTCCCCCATACATATGCACACTCAGCCTTGCTGACAGCCATTCCTATGACTCCGCCATACATATGCACACTCAGCCTTGCTGACAGCCATTCCTGTGACTCCCCCATACATATGCACACTCAGCCTTGCTGACAGCCATTCCTCCCGACTCCTCCATACATATGCACACTCAGCCTTGCTGACAGCCATTCCTGTGACTCTCCCATACATATGCACACTCAGCCTTGCTGACGGCCATTCCTGTGACTCCCCCATACATATGCACACTCAGCCTTGCTGACAGCCATTCCTGTGACTCCCCCATACATATGCACAAATCAGCCTTGCTGACAGCCATTTCCTCCGACACCCCCATACATATGCACACTCAGCCTTGCTGACAGCCATTCCTCCCGACACCCCCATACATATGCACACTCAGCCTTGCTGACAGCCATTCCTCCCGACACCCCCATACATATGCACACTCAGCCTTGCTGACAGCCATTCCTCCAGACACCCCCATACATATGCACACTCAGCCTTGCTGACAGCCATTCCTGCAGACCCCCCGACACATAGGCACAAACAGCCTTGCTGACGGCCATTCCTCCTGACTCCCCCATACATATGCACACTCATCCTTGCTGTCAGCCATTCCTCCAGACACCCCCATACATATGCACACTCAGCCTTGCTGACGGCCATTCCTGTGACTCCCCCATACATATGCACACTCAGCCTTGCTGAACACCATTCCCTATGACTTCCCCCATACATAAGCACACTCAGCCTTTCTGACAGCCATTCCTCCCGACACCCCATACATATCCCACACTCAGCCTTGCGACAGCATTCCTCCCGTCACCCCCATACACATGCACACTCAGCCTTGCTGACAGCCATTCCTTCCTGACACCCCCATACATATGCACACTCAGCCTTGCTGACAGCCATTCCTCCAGACACCCCCATACATATGCACACTCAGCCTTGCTGCCAGCGATTCCTCCAGCCCACCCCTACACAATGCACACTCACCTTGCTGACGGCATTCCTTCCTGACTCCCCCATACATATGCACACTCATCCTTGCTGTCAGCCATTCCTCCAGACACCCCCATACATATGCTCTAGTGGCAGCTTATCTCTAGAATTGGGTACTGAAATTCCCTGTGCGAGTCGGGAGGCCCCCCATACACACAGCCCACCGCAATCAGCAGGGCGGGCCCAAACATTGTCTAATGTGTTTGGGGGCCCCCCAATATCCTATATTTCCTGACATCAAACTTCTATCGAAATTAAAAAAACCTGTAAAGACCGAATCCTACACGAAGCTTAGTGTCTCAGGGCCCGGCCTCAGGCGCAATGAGAAGTCAAGTAAATCCGCAGAACAGTGAGAGGAGGATTCCGCCGATTTCCCTGCCCGGGGAGACTCTCCACAGGATTTGGGCGACCGCATCTTAATTAAGGACAATTAATCCCGTGGCTTGTTTGGCTTTCTTCCCTAGAAGCAGTTTAACAGTCGTCAAATGTCTTCCCGAGAGGCGAAGACGCGCCATGGAGATGGGTGCAGCTCGTGCCAGTGATTGCAGAACGTGCGGGGTCACTTTGCTTCTCGATCCCGTTCGGATGTAACACAATAACTTAGAAGAAATCTGTGGTTGCATTAAAAATAATAAATAAATAGACGCTGTCCATCCGGGCGGTGGGAAAGGGAAACGACGATATACCGTCCTCCGGGAAACTGTGGGCCGCTCACCCTCCTGGATGTGGGGGGAACTCGTGTGCTCAAGTCCAAAACGTTCAGAATTTGTTTTTTTTTTGGCCAAAAAGTAAGAATTTTGGAAAGTGCAGGCCAATGGTCATCTTTACGACCCTGGATAATCCTTGTGGTATCAGGTCTGAAACTTATACCTGAATTGAGTCAGCGGAGTTTGGAATTTTGAAGACATTTATCAGATAAAATTATTGGCCGCTATTATAACACTAATGTACTTAATTTTGTTTTTTACGTTTTAATTTTGGGAAATTTTAGAAGTAGCTATCACCTTCTGGAGACAACATTGACTCCCCCCACAGCCGTGTCGGCGTATCAGTCGATTAGTCGCATGCAGGCCCGTCGGGGCATCTACATGGGACCACCACAAGGTCACATTCTAAAAATGTATTAATAAAATGTATTTGGGAGGAAATGGGCCACTTGTTTTCTCCAATAACAGTATCAGTCACTTTAAATATCTCCGCTCCCCCCGGTGGAGCAAATCGTCCATCGCCTTGCGTCGCAGCGGGAGCAATTCTGGTCACGGGGCCCCAAGTTCCTCAACTCTCTGAAGAGCCCATCTCTGCGTCTCGAAGGTCCTGAACGCTCTCGGCCTCCTCTGGAATGTCCTGCATTCTCAGAAACTCTGCAAAGACAGGACAGAAGATTATGGAAACTGCTTATCCAAGGCCTCCATACTGAATGCACAATGCACATTATTACCCCCCGAGAAGTCGTGGACATTGGAACCACTGACGGTGAGTGAAGAACGTTACCTCAAGGCCTGATGGGGTTACCAGGCGCGGCTTGAAGTTGATGTGTTGGAAATATGGACAAGTGTAAGGATCCGAGTGACAAGGGCCAAACTGTGATGTGTAAACGACTGGGTCAGAGCATCTCCAGAATGACATGTATACAGCAGAACTGAACATGGAGCAATGGAAGAAGGCGGCCTGGTCACGGTTTCCATCATGTACAAGTCTAGGTGCATGTTCGTCACTTACCTGGGGAAGGGATGGCAGCAGGATGCATTGTGGGAAGACAAGATGGCGGAGGCAGTGTGAGCTAGGGGGGTCCTGAAATCATGTGAATGGCCAGGAGCATGTGCACCACTTACCTGGGAAAGAGATGGCGCCAGTGGGAAGAAGACAAGATGGCGGAGGTGATGGACAATATTCTGATGGGGGAGGGATCCTTGATCATGTTGATGGATGGGTGCATCACTTACCTGAGGAAGAGATGGTGCCAAGATGCAGTGTGGGAAGAGGACAAGATGGCGGAGGTGATAGGAATGTTCTGCTGAGGGGTCCTGGCACCATGTGGAAGTTATTGTGACACGTACCACCTAAACATTGTACATAAGTCGCCCCCTTTGTGGCAATGGGATAATGGCAGGAGCCCCTACCAGCAGGATACTGCTCCCCGGGGCCACACTACAAAACTGTCCAGGAATGAGAAACGAGACTAAGATGCTGACTCCATATTCCCAGATAAGGGAACCCGATCAAGCATCTGTGGGATGAGCTGGCAAACCAGGCCCATCCATGGAGGCCGCACCGAGCACCTTACAGGACCTGCCGCTAATGTTCTGGTGGCATTTTCTGAAAGACGCCTTCAGGGATCTGGTAAAGTCCAGTCTCTGGTCCAATCTGAGGCAGAAGGTTTTAATGATATGGCTCATGCTACAGTAGAGCACTCTTTGCCGACAGCCCAGGTTCCTCAAGTCCTTGACCTAACGGATTGTCCTTATGAGAGAAGATATTTCATTGTGTGACTCTCGCTTAGACACCTAGGACCATGGTGAGTGATTCTAACCTCGTGTGCTTGACGGTGAAGTCGGAGGGCCACCACCCTCTTCCTCGGAGGACTCCGTGTCTGCAGTCTCCGGCAGTCTCTCAAGCTCGGTCAGGTCACTCAAGTCATCTTTTAGGTCTGAATCATCTTGAAATGTGATGGCGGGGACCGGGCCATCCACCGCGGCAGGACGCCGGTCATGGTTTGACTGTGCGAGAGGTAAAGACACAATCATGAGTTTAGAAGTGAACTGTGGGCAATTGTCATCTGGGGTAGGGAAGAGATGAGAACCCAGCTCACCAGGGGAGGTGTGAAGGTTTGGTAGAGGGCGTCTCCGGCGGGCAGGCTGCGTCTCCTGGGGTCACTGACTCGGGGCACCCTGCTGATCTCTATTCCACTGTTGCTCCTTTCTCTCTGCACCAGGGCCAGTTGTTTCTTCACGTCCTCCAGTTCTCGTTCCAGTTTGCTCCTGAGCTGCTCGCCTTCTCTCAGCCGGGTTTCCAGAGTCCCTGCCTCCTGGGCCCGCTCCTCACATTGCCGCCTGCTGCCCTCACCCTCCTGTAGTAGCGTGTGCTGCCGCTGGAGCAGGGTCAGCTCTGTCCCGGGCTTGTCGATGCTCTTGGACAAGGGCTCGGCCACGCTCAGGTCACGGAATTAGTGCGGGACAGACTTTCCTTCTTCTCGCCGCTGTCTGGGATCTGGACGCTTAGTAGACTGTCCTGCTGTGTGACCACAACCTGCAGGATAGAAGGGAAAAAATTAAGACGGCTCCCCCCCACTGTGGGGGGGTTTTACTGCACTCTCTTCTCAGGGCATGATTAGAGGGATTTTACTTTGTATCGCTCACCCGTAGACCATTTTGGTTGTATAGGAGGAAATCCCGCAAGGCCCTCCACAAAACAGAGCCAAAAACCCCTCATCCTAGTCTTATAGTCGTCTCACTAAACTATTAAACCCCTTTAAGAGTGTTGGCGCAGCGGCTCGGACTGGCCCACAGGAGAACAGGGAGACCCCCGGTGGGCCGCTGAGCAGGGCAGACATGGAGTTTCTTTTAAACTTCATATACATCCCTGGGGGAGATAGACAAAGAGAGGAAAAAAAAAGAGGCGGTTGGAACATGGCAGAAGGTAAAAGGGTGTTTCCCTCAAATCATCTCCACATAGCCCCTAAGGACAATAGAGCCCACATGGTTTCAGGAGGAGGAATAGAGGCCCACCAGTGTTACGAAGGAAAAAAGAGGCCCACACAGTGTAACAGGAGGGGAAAGAGGGGCCCGGCACCCTTGTATACAGGGAGGAATAGAGGGGCCCCGGACAGTGTAAACGGAGGAGGGGAAAGAGGCCCCCCACGTGTTCAGGAGGAGGAATAGAGGCCCAGCACTGTGTATACAGGAGGAGGAATAGAGGCCCAGCACAGTGTATACAGGAGGAGCAATAGAGGCCCAGCACTGAGTATACAGGAGGAGGAATAGAGGCCCAGCACAGTGTATACAGGAGGGGGGGAAAAAAGGGGCCCGCCAGTGTTACAGGAGGGGAATAAAGGCCCAGCACAGTGTAACAGGAGGAAATAGAGGCCCCGCACGTGAACAGGAGGGGGAATAGAGACCCAGCACAGTGTATACAGGAGGAGGAATAGAGGCCCCGCACAGTGTATACAGGAGGAGGAAAAGAGGACCACCAAAGTGTATACAGGAGGAGGAAAAGGGCCCCCGCACAGGATCAGGAGGAGGAATAGAGGGGCCCCCACAGTGTTAAGGGGGAAATAGAGGCCCAGCAATTGTATACAGGAGGAGGAAAAAAGAGGCCCAGCACATTTTATAAGGGGGAGGAATAGAGGCCCAGCACATGTATCAGGGGAGGGAAAAGAGGCCCAGACAGTGTTAAGGAAATAGAGGCCCAGCACAGTTTACAGGAGAGCAATGAGGCCCCAGCACTGTTTTCAGGAGGGGGGAATAGAGGCCCCGCACAGTGTATACAGGAGGAGGAATAGAGGCCCAGCACAGTGTATACAGGAGGAGGAATAGAGGCCCAGCACAGTGTATACAGGAGGAGGAATAGAGGCCCAGCACAGTGTATACAGGAGGAGGAATAGAGGCCCAGCACAGTGTATACAGGAGGAGGAATAGAGGCCCAGCACAGTGTATACAGGAGGAGGAATAGAGGCCCAGCAAGGTTACAGGGGGGAGAATAGGGGCCCCCGCACAGTGTATCTGAGGAGGAATAAGGCCCACACAAGTATACAGGGGGAGGAAAGAGCCCAGCACAGTGTATTCTGGTGGAGATATAGAGGCCCAGCACTGAGTATACAGGAGGAGGAATAGAGGCCCACACAGTTATACAGGGGGAAGGAAAAAAAAAGGCCCAGAAATGTATACAGGAGGAGGAATAGAGGCCCCGCACGTTAACAGGAGGAGGGGGAAAGAGGCCCAGCACAGTGAAAAAAGGGGGACAATAGAGGGCCCCCGCACTGTGTATACAAGGAGGAATAGGGCCCCCGCACAGTGATACAGGAGGGGAAAAAGGGCCCAGCACATGTTACAGGAGGAGGAATAAGGCCCACCATGTAAACGGAGGAGGAAATTGAGGCCCCACTGTTAAAAAAGGAAAGGGGAATAGAGGCCCCCCCCGGTAACAGGGGGGGAAAAAGGGCCCAGCACTGGTAAAAGGGGAGAAATAGAGGCCCAGCACGTTATACAGGAGGAGGAATTTTGAGGCCCAGCATGGGGAAAAGGGGGGAAAATAGGGCCCAGCACTGTGTATACAGGGGGAAAGGGGCCCAGCACAGTGTATCGGGGGGAAGGAATAAGGCCCAGCACAGGTATACAGGGGAGGGAAAAGGCCCAGCACAGGTATACAGGGGGGAATGGGCCCAGCACTGTGTATACAGGAGGAAGAATAGAGGCCCAGCACTGTGTATAAGGAGGGGAATAGGGGGCCCAGCACTGTGTATACGGGGGAAAAAAAAAGAGGCCCCCACTGTTTACAGGAGGGGAAAAATAGGGGCCCACCTGTGTAAACAGGAGGAATAGAGGCCCAGCACTGTGTATACAGGAGGAAGAATAGAGGCCCAGCACTGTGTATACAGGAGGAGCAATAGAGGCCCAGCACTGTGTATACAGGAGGAGCAATAGAGGCCCAGCACAGTGTATACAGGAGGAGCTATAGAGCCCCGGCACAGTGTATACAGGAGGAGGAATAGAGGCCCAGCACAGTGTATACAGGAGGAGGAATAGAGGCCCGGCACAGTGTATACAGGAGGAGGAATAGAGGCCCAGCACAGTGTATACAGGAGGAGGAATAGAGGCCCAGCACAGTGTATACAGGAGGAGCAATAGAGGCCCAGCACAGTGTATACAGGAGGAGGAATAGAGGCCCAGCACAGTGTATACAGGAGGAGGAATAGAGGCCCAGCACAGTGGTTTTTAAAAGGGGAGGAATAGAGGCCAGCACAGTGATACGGAGGAGGAGTAGAGGCCCACACGTGTATACAGGGAGGAGGAAAGAGGCCCCAGCACTGGTAAAGAGGAGGAAAAGAGGCCCAAAACACGTGTATCGGAGGAGGGAAAAGAGGCCCCAGACTGTGTTTTCAGGAGGAGGAATAGAAAACCCAGCACTGGGGTAAGTAGGAAAGAGAGATAGAGGCCCCCGCACTGTGTATACAGGAGGAGAAAGAGAGGGCCCCCCACTTGTGTAACAGGAGGAAAAGGGAAAAGAGGCCCAGCACTTTGTATACAGGAGGAGGAATAGAGGCCCAGCACTGAGTATGCAGGAGGAGGAATAGAGGCCCAGCACTGTGTATACAGGAGGGGGAATGGACCCACACTGAGTATGGGAGAAAATAGAGGCCCAGCACAGTGTATACAAGAGGAATAGAACCCCCACAGTGTAAAAGGAGGAGGGTAGAGGGCCCCGCACAGTGTATACGGAGGGGAATAGAGGCCAGCACGTGTATACAGGAGGAGGGGAAGGGGCCCCGCACTGAGTTGAAGGAGAGGGAAAAGAGGCCCAGCACAATGATACAGGAGGGAGGAATAAGGGGGCCAGCACAGGTATACAGGGGAGGAATAGAGGGCCCCACATGTATAAGGAGGAGCAAAAGAGGCCCAGAAAGGGGGTTTCAGGAGGGGAAGAAAAGGCCCCGGCAAGTGTATACAGGAGGAGCAATAGAGGCCCAGCACAGTGTATACAGGAGGAAGGGAAAGAGGGCCCGCACAGTGTATACGGAGGAGGAAGTAGGGCCCACACGTGTTACAGGAGGAGGAAAAAAGAGGCCCACACAGTGATAAGAGGAGGAATAAGGCCCCCACAGTGTATACAGGAGGAGGAAGAAGGCCCCCCCTGAGTATGTAGGGAAAAGGGGAAGAGGCCCGCATGTGTAACGGAGGGGGAAGAAGGCCCAGCACTGTTATACAGGAGGAGGGAAAAGAGGCCCAGCCTGTGAATACAGGAGGGAGGAATAGAGGCCCAGCACGAGTATCAGGAGGAGGAATAAGGCCCAAACACTGTTATAAAGGTAGGAAAAAGGGGACCCAGCACTGGTATGCAGGAGGGAGGAAAAAAGGCCCCGCACAGTTATACAGGAGGGGGAATAGAGGAACGTGTTATGGGAGGAAATTACTAGCACAGTGTATACAGGAGGAGCTATAGAGGCCCGGCACAGTGTATACAGGAGGAGGAATAGAGGCCCAGCACTGTGTATACAGGAGGAGGAATAGAGGCCCAGCACAGTGATCAGGAGGGAAAAGAGGCCCCGGGACAGTGTATACAGGAAAGAGGAAAAAAAAAAGGCCCCGCCATGTTACAGGAGGGGGAAAAAAGGGCCCCGCACAGTGTATACAGGAGGGGGAAAGAGGCCCGCACAGTGTTTACAGGGGAGGATTAAGGGCCCAGACTTTTTTACAGGAGGGGGAAAGAGGCCCCCGAACTGTAAAAGGAGGAAGAATAAAAGCCCAACACGTGTATACGGGGGGAGGAATAAGGCCCACACTGTGTATACAGGAGGGGGGGGAATAGAGGCCCGCCACAGTGGGATACAGGAGGAGGAATAGAGGCCCGCACTGTGTATACGGAGGAGAATAGAACCCAGACTGATTGTAGGAAGAAGATAGAGGGGCCCCGCACAGTGTATACAGGAAGGGGGGGAAAAAGAGGCCCGCACAGTTTTTAAAAGGAGGAGGAATAGAGGCCCCCACTGTAACGGAGAGGAAAAAATGGCCCCGACTGTGTATAAGAGGAGGAAGAGAGGGGCCCAACAGTTATACAGGAGGAGGAAAGAGGCCCAGCACAGTGTATAGAGGAGGAAAAGAGGCCAGCACAGTGATACAGGGGAGGAAAAAAGGGCCCACAGATATTAGGAAAAGAGATAAGGCCCAGCATGGTAAGCAGGAGGAAGAAAGGGCCCAGCAAATGATAAGGAGGAGAATAGAGGCCCAGCACATGTTACAGGAAAGGGGGAAAAAAGGGCCCAGCATGTGTAACAGGAGGAGGAAAAAGAGGGCCCAGCACGGTATACAGGAGGAGGAATAGAGGCCCAGCACTGTGTATACAGGAGGAGGAATAGAGGCCCAGCACTGAGTATGCAGGAGGAGGAATAGAGGCCCAGCACTGTGTATACAGGAGGAGGAATAGAGACCCAGCACTGAGTATGCAGGAGGAGGAATAGAGGCCCAGCACAGTGTATACAGGAGGAGGAATAGAGGCCCAGCACAGTGTATACAGGAGGAGGAATAGAGGCCCCCGCACGGTATACAGGGGGGAGGAATAAGGGCCCCGCACTGTGTATACAGGGGAGGGAAAAAGGGCCCAGCATGAGTATGCAGGAGGTAAAAGAGGCCCACCAATGTATACAGGAAGGAATAGGGCCCAGCACAGGTATACAGGAGGAGGAATAAGGGCCCCGCACATGTTAACAGGAGGGGGAAAAGAGGCCCCGACTGTTTAAGGAGAGGTAGGGCCCAGACTGTTTTTAAAAGCAGGGGCAATAAGGCCCCACTGTGTATACAGGAGGAGGAATAGAGGCCCAGCACTGTGTATACAGGAGGAGGAATAGAGGCCCAGCACAGTGTATACAGGAGGAGGAATAGAGGCCCAGCACTGAGTATACAGGAGGAGGAATAGAGGCCCAGCACAGTTTAAAAAAGGAGGAGAATAGGGCCCACACTGTGTATACGGAGGAGCAATAGAGGCCCCCGACGTGTTAAAAAGGAGGGGAAGAGAGGCCCGCACTGTGAAACAGGAGGAGGAATAGAGGCCCGGCACAGTGTATACAGGAGGACAATAGAGGCCCAGCACATGAAAAACAGGGGGGAGGAATAAGGCCCGGCACAGTGAAAACGGAAGCAAAGGGCCCAGACAGTGTTTTCAGGAGGAAAATGAGGCCCCCACAGTGTTACAGAGGGGGAATAGAGGCCCGCACAGTGTATACAGGAGGAGGAATAGAGGCCCAGCACTGTGTATACAGGAGGAGGAATAGAGGCCCAGCACTGTGTATACAGGAGGAGGAATAGAGGCCCAGACGAGTAGAGGGGGGGAGGAATAAGGCCCAGCACGTGTATACAGGAGGAGGAATGGACCCAGGGACTGATTTTCAGGGAGGAGGAATAGAGGCCCAGCACATGTATTAAGGAGGGGAATAAGGCCCACACTGGTTTTTACTGGGAGGAATTGAGGCCCACACAGTGAAAACTGGGGGACATAGAGGCCCGGAAGGTTAAAACAGGAGGAGGAATAGAGGCCCGCACGTGTTACAGGGGGAGCTATAGAGGCCCCGAATGTGTAACGGAAGGGAATGAGGCCCGCAGAAGTAACAGGAGGAGGATTCGGGGACAATAAATGGTTTACCCCCTGGGTTTTTGTTCTGCAGTTGGTTCCCATTACGATCCTATAGGAAAAGAGCAGACATGACCTATAGGAAGCCGTGTGACAGACGGACATACAGATGACACACGTATTGGGGACGTGCATGATCACATCTGCCCGACACAGCAGTAATATCCCTCCCGCCCCTGATGGAGGACGTCACAGTGACCGCTCGGAGCCATTAGGGCGGCTTGCTGGACTCACCTTCTGACTCCCATCCTCCTCTTTGTTGGGGGTCCAGGGGGTCCGTTCACCCACTGCCGCTCCAGAAAACTTGGGGGCAAGGATTTCATTACCCAATTCCCTTTTCGGGAGGATTCCATTTTCAGCCGCTCTGCTGGATATCACGGGGGGGGGTTACTAGGAGCGCAATACAGGTTCGGTTTCCCTTTTATTTGGGGGCTGCCTGTCCAATAGAAAGTATACATCCTTCAGCGCTTCCATGGAAGGGCGAAGAAAAGAGAAAAAAACGAATTACTAGGTCGACACCAACTTACAATCCCCAACGGAAGGAGGTGACGCTGGACGTGAGAACCATAGGACTTATTGAAAAAATTTAAAAAACCAGTCTGCCTAACAGTCCTGCAGCATTACTCCCCAAAACATACATAAACTCAGCGGCTGCAGAACCACATCCAGCCAGCAGGGGCGCCCTCAATTCCAAACACAGCCGAGTTCCTGACTACTGGGA
>JAODAL010063250.1:0-19339 GCA_025379985.1 Phyllomedusa bahiana
CCTGGCTACCCAAAAATAAAAAGGGCCCTGAATACCCAAAAAAAAAGGGGGGGGCCCCGAACCCAAAAAAATAATGGGGGCCCCGATACCCACAGGGAAAAAAGAGGGGGCCCGGGAACCCACAGAAAAAAGGTGAATAACTCCTGTTAAAAAAAAGGGGACTCTAAAATTTCCTGCAAAAATTTAAAAAGGGGGCCCCAAATAACCCAAAAACTACAAAGGGGGCCCTAACTACCCACCCAAAATTAAAAGGGGCCCCCAACTAATGTGAACAGCTAAAGGGGGGGGTTTTCCCCACCCACCCCCAAAAAATTGGGGGCCCCGGCTTTCCAACAAAATAGCTAAATTAGGGCCTAATCCCACCGCTAGGTAAAGACGGCCCTAACTACCTACAAAACTAGTAAAGGGGCCCCAATACCCAAAAAACTAGCTAAAGGGGGGCCCTTAAATTACCAACAAAATAGTAAAAAGGGGCCCTAAATACCCCAAATAGCTAAAGGGGGGGCAAGTCAAAAACCCTGGCGGGGTGGAACGGATCAGAAGAAAAAGGGGAAAAAAAGAAGACTCAAAAAGAAGAGAAGATCTTAAAATTTGGACGTTCCCGGTTTAGTTTCCCCGGTGTTCCCGGGGTTATTTTACTTCTATATTGGGATCAGTGCTGTTTTTCACTGTAAATGTTTATTTTTGGGCCCCTGGAAGGGGGGGTTGGTTTTTATTTTTGGAAACCCACTTTTGGGGTTTTTCTTTTTATTTTTGGGTGGGTTTGGGTTTTTTGGGTTTTTTTACCTGGAAACTGGGGTTTTGGGGGACTATGTGGGTCTTTTTTGCGGTTGTTGTAGGGTTTTTTACCTGAGTGGGGTTGGGGACCCCTTGGGGGTTTTTGTTATTGGTTTTGGTTTTGGTTTTTTGGGTTTTATACCTGAGCTTTGGTTTTCTGGGCCAATTTTGTGGTCTTTTTATGGCGGGGTATTTTGTTGGGGGTTTATACCGGGGGGGGCCTGGGGTTTTCTGACCCCTTTTTTTTTGGGGGGGTTTCCTCTTTTTTTGGGGGTGTTGTAGGGTTTTACCTGGAAACTGGTGTCGGCCATATGTGGTCTCTATATGGTGGTGGTGTTGGTTTTTATCGGCTTAGAATTTGTGGCAGCGTAACTTGTCCCCGATCGTAAAAATGAGGGAACCCCCTGCCCTGTGATAGGAGGTTAGGGCTTTTACCCTTTTGTTGTGTTTTTTTTAGAAAGGGGGTGAGGGGCGTTTTTGGCCAAGGGGGGGGTGGAGGGGCATTTTGTATGTGGGCTGGTGGGGGATATTTGGATTTGAGGCTTTTTCTTTGGGGGCCAAAGTGTTAAAAGATAAAAGAAGGTGAAATAAAAGTGTTAGATAGAAGACAAAAAGGAAAACAGATAAAAAGTGAATCACTTGATTTTGTATTTTACATAAATTCTGTTTTTTCACACTGTTTTTGTGGTAAAATAGGCGATTTATGTCCAAAACAAAGGGTTTAAAATTTTCTTTTACAAAAGGGTGGGCCCCCCAAAATTTAATTTCCCCCGTGGGCCCGGGCCCCCAAAATAAAAAAAGATTACACCCGTAAGGTGACACCCAAAGTGTTTTGATAATCGGATCCACCAGTCACAATAGGGGGTTTGTCACAGTTCACCCCCCCATTCCTGCACACTGACTTTTCCCGGTTTAGAGAATGATAGAAAACTCTTTATTGAAGGGCCAAAGGGATTGTTGTCCCCAGGTTTTTTATGTGCATGAAGCTGCCCGTTAAAAGGGATTGTTAAATGTGTCCCCCACAAAATTTTTGCAGATGAGGGAAAACTACAATCAGAAAATAAAAAAGGCCAAAAAGGGGAAAATTTAAAATGGATCAGGGTTTGTTTTAAATTTGTAAAAAAAAAAGTTTTGGGAACGATTCCCTGTTTTTTTACACTAGATAAAATTTTTGACGGGAGCCCTTTTGGAAAAGGGAATTTTTTTTACCCGTCTTTCCTGGTCCCGTAGTAAATCTTCCCAAAAAAACAGTTTTAAAATGTAACAATTTTGTTTTTTAAATGCTTCAGCTCAAACTAAACTAGGACCTGGCCATTTTATTGTCCCCTAACAAAAAAAATGAATATTCATACTTCTTTGCACATTAAAAAGGGAAATTAACCAAATTTTAAATTTGCAACCCGAAAAACATTTTATTTTTCAATTTAGATTTTATGAAATTTGTAAAATTTTTTTAATATTCCAAAATTAAATTTCAGGGGTTGGAGTTGTTAAAATTACCCTTTTGGGTTTTTATTTTTTAGTGTTTTAAGGGGGGATATGTTTTTTGTAGTCCCTTTTCAAAAGGGAAAAAAAATTGGGAGGTATTGGAAAAATTTAAAAGGTGGTTCTTTGAAATTTCAAAAAAGGAACCCTATTCAATTTCTAAACTAGCCCCCTATTGCTCAGATGATTTCTTAGGTTTTAAAAACCAGGGACCGGTGCATGGGTTTTGCTCTGTGCAAGAAATGGGCCAGATAGAGGTAAACAAATTAGGTTTAAAATCCCTGTCTAGTTGTATCTGTTTGTTTGGGTTAAAAAAAAATTACTAATTTATAAGTGGATTTATGTTTCCCCTTTAAAATGCTTTCACAGGCAAGAAAAATTTTGTACCTTAACATGATTTGTATGTATGTAAAAATGTGGGAATGTAAAAGTAACTAATGGCAACAACAAACACACAGATTTTGAATTTGAAGATTTTTTTGCAAATTTTGTATTCCACCAAACCAGGGGTAACTAAGAAGCCAGGGCCCCCATAAAAACTTTTGAAGGGGCCCCCCCCCCCCCCTCCCCTGCCCACGACCATTTTTCCGGGAATGTGTTAGTAATGTAGATAATCAAGGGGAAATACCTCACCATACACTCCCATCTACTGACCATCAAAACCCCACTATAAAAAAACCCATTCCAATAACGCTTTTCATAAGACCTGATTAACCCCAGAACCGCCACAAATTACCCCACATAGTAATGAATAATACCTTTACACTATTACGTCAGTACAAAGCCATTGTCAAAATAATAATAATAAATATAAAATTAGTGACCATAAAGTGGTTATATAGGGTCACAGCTCTGCGACTGTTTTAAAACCACCATAAGTGACCTATAGGGGTAGACAGAGTGACACAGGCTCGAACTGTATTAACCCCCCTCAGTGCCCATATAGTGTAGATAGCGTGTAAAAGGGGCCGGGCAGAATATAAGTGTTTACAGTGCAGTTACATTTTGTGACCACGGTTGGGTTTCCTTTGACAGTCGTTGACTTTCTTTTTGTTCGCACCCATCCCCCATCTTGATGAAAATCCCCGCCACTTGTCCCTGCGATTTAGACACAAATATTTAGAATCCCCGACTTTTCCCGCAAGCCCCCCTGGCTATATGGGGTCCATTTAGGCAGGAGGGGGTTAGTGGGTATATGGGGCCCCCCAATAGGGAAGGTTTAGGTAGCCAAAAGAGTGCCATAAGGCAGGGGGTTTAGGTTATGGGACCATACAGGTAGCAGGGGTTAGGTGGGGGATAGGGCCATATAGGTTGGGTTTTTGGTAGCTAAAGGGGCCCCCAAAAAGTAGACGGAGGGGGTTTTGGGGGTTACAGCAGGTTGGGGGGTATTGAGGGATATAGGGGTGAGAGCAGGCATTGGGGGGTGTCAGCGGGGATTGGGGGGGGTTTCAGGGGGCAGGCATAAGGGGGGTGTATAGGGGAGGCAGGGAATTAGGGGGGGGTATAGGCGGCAATTTTGGGGGCGTAAAGGAGGCAGATAGGGGGCTGTTAAAGGGGGAGGGGAGGCAGGAGAAAAGGGGGCTTTTTAGGAGGCAAGGGAATAGGGGGCTTATAGGCAGGCAGGCATATGGGGGCTGTTAGGAGGGCCCCAAGGGGTTGGGGGTATAGGCAGGCAATGGGGGAGTATAGGTGGATAGGGGGGCTATAGGCGGGATATGGGGGGTATAGGCAGGGTTTTGGGGGCTAAGGCAGCATATGGGGGGTATAGGGAGGCATTTTGGGGGGCATAGGAAGGGATATGGGGGGCATGGCAGGCATATGGGGGTATAGGAGGAAAATGGGGGCTTTTGGAGGATTTGGGGGCTAAGGGAGGATAGGGGGCTATAGCCAGGCATATGGGGGGCTATAGGCAGGTTTTGGGGGGGAAGGCAGGCATAGGGGGGGGGGTGTATGGAGGGATATGGGGGGGTATATAGGGGAAAATGGGGGGTGTATAGGAGGCAGGTAGGGGGTATAGGCAGGCTATGGGGGGGCTTTTAGGGAGGAAAATGGAGGGCTTAGGGAGTATGGGGGGTATAGGCACCCCCCCCCCTGGGTATATGGGTCCATTTAGGCAGGGGAGGGGTTAGAAAGGATTATGGGCCCCCAAAAGGCAAGGGTTAGGTAGCCAATAGAAATCCCCTATAGGGAGGCAGGGTTTAGAGCTAAGGGAGCATTTTCGGGAGGGCAGGGTTAGGTGGGCTTAGGGGAATTTAGGGAGGGTTTAGGGGCTAAAGGGGCCCCCTATAAGTAGGGGGGATGGCAGGTTTTTGGGGGGGATACAGGCTTTGGGGTTGGGGGGGGGTTACGGAGGCATTGGGGGGTGTTCAGGAGGCATTGGGGGCTGACAGGCAGGGAATGGGGGGTGTAAGGCAGGATATGGGGGTGTTTGGCAGGCAGGTTTTGGGGGTGTATAGGCAGGGGAGGCTATAGGGTGGTTTTTAAAGGGATATGGGGGGTATGCAGGCAAGGGGGTTTAGGCAGGCATAGGGGGTATAGGCAAAAGGATTGGGGGGGCCTTTAAAAAAGGAGGCTATGGGGGCTATAGGAGGCATTGGGGGGTATAGGCAGGGGGTTGGGGGATAGCGGCATGTGGGGGTATAGGCAGGCATTGGGGGGGATAGGGGGCAAAAGGGGGGGTATAGGCAGGCATATGGGGGGGTATAGGAGGGAAGGGGGGTATAGGCAGGCATATGGGGGGGAAAAGGCAGGCAAAGGGGGGGTATAGGAGGAATATGGGGGGGGCTATAGGCAGGCCTATGGGGGGGTATAGGCAGGCATATGGGGGGCTATAGGCAGATATGGGGGGGGGGGGGCTATAGGCAGGCATATGGGGTAAAAAATAAAAAACAACTTACTCACCTCGGTCCCCGCTCCCCCCCCAGCGGCTCACCCCCTTTTGCTCTCCCCCGCAGCTTGCGTCAGCCGGCGGGCCGGTATTTTGAGTCACCGCGCGCGCCCCCGGACCACAGGCGCCCGGAGGGGGAAGTAAAAGAAGGGGGGGATCGGGGCTCCGTTGCTACTACCCCAGCAGGTGCCTTGAAGCGGGGGGGGGGCCCGGGCGTTCAGGGGAGTATGCGCGGGCCCGAGCTCCCCGCCCGGCAGTGACTGTTTAAGTTCACTGCGGCGGGCCCCAGGAGGGAAATTTCCGGGGTTTGGGACGCAAGCAGCTGCCCCCGGGGCCCCCCTAAGCGCAGGGGGGCCCCGTAGCAATGTACCCTGCTCCCCGGGGGAGTTACGCCACTGCACCAAAATGTTTTCTTAAAAATTATAAGTTCTTGGTTTAGGAAAACCAAAAGATTTCCCGCTGATGGGGGGATCAGCTTATAGGGAAAAAAAAAAGTATTTTTGGGGTATAGTAGGGTTTTCCCCGTTAAAAAATTTTCTTTTTATTTGCTATACTGTGCCCCATCAAACAAAAAAGGTTTACTCATTTGGGTTCACCCCCATTTTGTTATCTCCACCAATCCCCTGTTTTCTTCTAGTCTTCATTCCAAAGAACATGAGGCCCCTGATTGGTTTTAGTGGTTTTGGCCCTTAGCTGACAGCATGTTAAGGATTAACTTCCAAATGGTAATGTTAGCAATGGGCCCTTTCAGCTTCGCCAATCAGTAGCACAGCAGTGACATCCCACTGAAATAAGCTGGAAGAAAACAGAAAAAGTCCAGTCCTGTGCTCGGTTTTACATTATGTGCTTTTTTCGGGCAATATAATCTAAACGGGGCTGGATTATTCTAATGAGAAACTGGTGGTTGTTACCGGGGTTTGGGCCCTCTTGTTTTATTGTGATAGTAAAAAAGGGGTCTCTCAGTCGGTCCCCGGTTTTTTAGCGGAGCCATCCAGCGCATTGGGGGTGCTCTATCACTCCCATGCCTCCCTGTACCTGTTTGGGGCCATGGGGGTTTTAAAGGATGGTATCCGCATTCTTACATACCCCTAAGGGGTGCAAACGTCAGGTATCGGAAATATTGGTACATGTAGACCTTGGCCAGAGGGTCCTGCCCCGGGCCAACGAACAGAGCCTGTTCATGACGGGGTAGCTAAATACAACCCCTTTAAAGCCACATCAACTGGACTGGCCCCCTAAAAAATGTTTTGCAATTTTTTTAAAAAATGGGTACTTTTTCAACCCCCCCTCATCATGAAAAAAAAGACATTTAAAATTTGATGCCAAAATAAAATAAATACGTATATATTAAAAGTTAGTTATAAATATTTTGGTGGGTAATTTTACACGAAGAAATTTTTGAACTTTGAAAAAATAAAATTTTGAAAAAAAAGTTAGGCATTTTGTTATTTTTTATAAATAAAAAAAGGATTGTATGGACCCCAAAATTTTTTACTAAAATTTAAAGAAATGTATCAAGAGAAAAATCTCTTGAATAATGGATAGGTAAAACCAATTTAAGAATTATTCCCCCATAAAATGACATGCCAAAATTTTTGAAAAAATGGGGTTGTCATAGAGGTCAAAATTTGGCTGGGGGTAAATAGAAAACCAATTTCCCCAAACTGCAAATTTTTGGACACAGGCAAAGTGTATTAAATAAAACGCAAGTAGAAGTAAAAAGATTAATCCCAAACTTTCCCCTGCAGGTATATATTAAAATCTTTTTGAGCTAAAGGTAGTGACTGATTTCTAGCTGTACGCGTTTTAAATACTTAATAAAAAAATTAAATACTATAGGGCCCGTACGCCCCCAAAATGCTTTTTTTTCCATTTGAATGACTTTGTTTTTCTTGATATGAAAAAATTACCTATGACAATTAACCCGGAAATCATGCTGTGCAAGTGTCACCCATGAAATTTCAACCAGGGAACTTAGATAAGCAAAGATTTCATTGCATATGTAAAAAAAGTTATTCATTAAAAATAATTTTTTCTTCAGAAAAAGTAAATTTTGTAAAAGAACCCAAAAATTGTTGTAAGGAAAGGGGGGAGGCCCTTTCAAACCCTACATGCCCCCCAAATTTCATCCTACTTTTCCTAATATGACAATATAAACAAAATCCCTAAGGATAAAATATTATGTACCCTTTTTCACAGGGCTTAAAGGGGGTTGTCCATCAAGGATTGTTTTTATGTTTAAAAATCTTGCAAAACAAGTCACTTTACAATATGGTCATTAACAGGTTACCCATTCTGGACATCCCCCCTTTTCCTCAGGTCATATAGCCAGATGTTTTCCTCTCATGATAGGCTGCCGCATGGTTTTCTATAGCTACAGACCTGGCTTCTATGAGCCTATGGAAGCCAGTAAAACGCCCCTAATTCAAAGTGCAAACCAAGGAAACAAGATGAGTAAGATGAATAATGGAGTGAGACAACCCTTTAATTCTCCATTAAGAATTGTTGCAGTAAATTATTTTTAATTTTCGGAAATCCCAATGTTTTTATTAAAATTCCTTCGTGCAATTACTAGGAGTGAATGTGCCCCGTGTAAATATCAGGTAATTACTTCAGCATCACCATTCCTTTGTTAACGATTCTGGCAAACCCTGACGTCTCTCCAACACTGTAGTTGGTTAAAAATGACCTCATCCGTATATTTTTTCCTTTATCCCCTGTAACGGTCAGTGCCCCTAACCCAAAAAAAAAAACCCTTAATTTTTGAGGTTCCACTACTAACCAAGGTTGAGCCTATTCTCCCCCCAAAACAAAATTCATGCCAGCAATTATTTGGTCTTGCTCCATAGGTTAGCAGCACCCGTTGTTCAACAATGAAGGGGGGGCCCCCCGAAGGAACTCACAAAATTTTAAAGGATTTGTCTCACCTTTTGTTTCCATAACCCTTTTTTCACAAAGTTCAGGCTCAAGTCTTTCAGGTTTGGCAGTTCTACAGCAGTGATGGCTATCAGTCTGCTATTTCCAACTTAGCTTGTTTGGGGGCTTTTTAAAAAAACAAAAGTAAAAAAATAAGGCAAAAACTAAGAAAATTATAGGGTGAAAAAGTGTAATTAAAACGAGATAAAAAAAACCCCCTGTGCTATAGAAAAAGGGAGCAGGGGGTGGCACTCAAGGGGGGGGAAAGGGCTGCTTAGAGTTAAGAGCGAGAGAAATGGTCAGTAACCTAGGGAAATTGTGTGCCAAGAGGAGAAAAAAATCTTCTGTATCTCCTCGCACTTAAACAAGCAAAATGAACCCGAATTTTTAATATATATGTTTGGACAATCCCGTTACATTTATGTGGGCATTTTGGTTTACGAACCTAATGGGGTGTTGGAGGAAGGAAGGTAGGGCATTTTGTATTTTAACAAATAACATCTTGTTCTCATGGGAGATAAAATTTCGGCAGTGGCTTATTTTCCCCCTTTCCCCCCTTAGAAGACTTAAAAGGGGTGATTGGTATGGGGGGTCAGGGAATAATGTCAGCCGAACAAAGTTTGGGAACACTTACGGTACTAAAGGTGTAAAACCACCTTTACAAAAGTGAGATTAAAATCAGGCTTGTGCAACTGATAGTCATCAGGCTTTTTCAGACTTGAAACTCAGGGTAATTTCCCTTTCGGGGGTTTTCTTACACTCAATCCCGTATAAAATTTTTGTTTTTTAAAAACTAGCTGAATATTTTATTTAATGAAAATAGAGACCCCGATTGGAAAGATTTTCAGATGGAATCACTGTTTCGGAAAAGTTTTGGACTTCCTAAAAAATAAAGAATTCAATCTAAGCAAAAAAATGCGTATATTGCCCTTCAAAGTGGGAACCCTTCCCTTTTTTTATAACGCCTTTATGGGGATCATGTCTTGGTTTTTAAGCATACAAAAATCTTCTCATTAATAATAATAATAATAATCTTTATTTTTATAGCGCCAAATTCCGCAGCACTTTACAAATTCAGGGGAAAATACAGTATTACACATAAAAGTATTTAAAATGAGACACAAGGGGTTTTGGGGGACCCGCCGTGAGAGTTAAATCTATTAGGGGGTTGGGTGAAACATACGGTAAGAAGTGCCAAATTTCAATGGGCCCGGCCTTTTTTATAAATAGGGGGTGGTTTACATGAAAAAAGGGTGAACCTGACCCAGCGTACCTATTACGATAAGACCTGTGAGTGCCCAAGTGCAGGGATGCCCAGTTTTGGTGTGTTTGGCATTTGGGTTTTTCTTGGTGGGCCGGGACCGAGAAAAAGGGGTATTTTCAGGGGCCCTCTTAAAACGGGTAAAGGGTTTGGGGAATTTGTGCCTGTCGCCCCCGGGTACATTTTCCCAGGGGGGAATTGGTGCCGCACGGGGTAAAATTTTGGGGAGGGGGGCATGGGGAGGTTCGGAATGATTGAGGAATTTTAGTCAATATCATCAGCAGAGCGGAGGGGGAAAACGGGAGGGGGGGTAGACAGAAAACTAGGGGGGAAAAGGGAGGGAAGCAGCGCTGGGGGAGGGTTTTTAGGGTTTGGAGTGTGAGTTTATACGTATCCGGGTAGGGAGGGGGCAACCAGTGCAGTGACTGACACGGGGTAGAGGCATCAGTATAGGTTCGGAAGAGAAAGACAAGCCTGGGGGCTGCATTTGGACAGATTGGAGAGGGGAGGGGTTTGCAGGAGGGAGACCGAAAAAGCAAGGAGTTGCGTATCAAACAAAAAAGAAAAAGGGAGCAGAAAAATGAGATTTTGGGGGTTTGGTTTCCAAACAGGGGAGAAATGGACGGTTTTTTAAAGACATTCTTGAGGTTCAGGTGACAGGAGCGGGAAAGGGGGTTTTGGTATATGGGAAGAAGGTCAATCAAAAATCCAAAAAAAACCCTAGCAGCGGGCCCTTTGTTTGCCTGGGGAAAAATGGTGGAAACCACAAAACAGAAACAAAAATTTAGCGGGGGGGGGGTTGGTTATGGGTTGGGGGGAAAGGGACAAGAAGTTCAGTTTTAAAGTGGGGGTTTTAGTTTCAGATGGAGAGAGGAATGATGTCAGAAAAAAGCGGACAAAACAGTCATGGTTTTTTTGTAGAAAAGGCGGATTTGAGGGCCCTTTGGGGAGGAGGGGTTATAATTGGGGGGTTTTCCCCGCATAGAGAGGGGTTTAACCTGGAAGCCAAATCAACGTTTGGTTTGCCCCAAATGGGGGTTTTGTTTTAAAAATTTGAAAAGGGGAGGGGGACCTAAAAAACTAAATTTCCCTGTAAACCCAACCCGCAAGGGGAAAGAGGAGAGGGGGGTCAAAACCAAAAAACGAAACACTAAAAGGGAGGGGTTTCAGAGGGGGTTGGGGACGAAAACCAAGCGGGGAGCGGGTCCGGGGGGCCCAAAGGTGGAGCATGCTGAGGAAAAGTGGTGACCACAGGGGTCAAATGCTGCGGGAGGGGATCCAAAGAAGCAAAATGGGGGTAGTTCCCCTTTGAGTTTTTGCTGTTGGGGAGGTCATTTTGAATTTTTAACTAAGGCATTTTCCCCGTGGAGGGGTTTGGGGTGCGGAAAATTCCTGATTGCGGGCGGGTAAAGAAGAGAGTTGGGCAGAGGAGAAGTCGGATTGGCGAAAAGTAGACCAAGCGTTCCAGGATTTAGAGATAAAGGGGGCAGGTTTAGGGGGGACTGGTGGGAAAAAGTTATAAAACAGGACGGGTCCAGAGGGGGCTTTTTTAGAAAAAGGGGGGTTTTGATGGCGTGTTTGAAGGAAGATGGAAAGACCCCAGGGGGAAGAGAGGAGTTACAGATAGCAAATAAGGTGAGAGAGGGCAGCTGGGGAAAAAAAATGGGCAAGGTGGGTTTGGGAATTGGGGGCAGTAGGGGCGGTTTGGGGGACGGAGAAGGAAAGGGGAAACCTTGGGGCACTTTCTTTTCCCCTGTCGTCGGGTTAAAAGGGGTGCGAGTTAAGATTTGAGGACGTGCGGGGGAGGGGGCAAAGGGTGGGTATTAAATTTGGGGGGGCTGAGATATGTTTTGCCGGGTATTTTTTAAAATTTTGGCCCTTTTAATGAGTTTCCCGGTTTCAGCCCCAGGGTCCGTGACCGGGGCCTGCGCTTTAGGCCCTTTGGAGGGAGTGGAAGGTGTCCCAAAAGGCGTTTTGGGTTGTTTGTTTGGGGAGTGTGGAGATGGGGAGGGAAATATTTTTGTTTTTTTGCCGTGAAAAGGGCATTTTGATAAAATTCCCGAAATTGAATTTTGTAGTGGGGAAAAGTCTGCAGGTATTTTTTTTGTTTTTCTTTCCCCAGCCGCTCAGCCCCCCCTGGAACAAGGGTGGGGGGAAAAAGTGTCTAGGTGTGTGCCAAAGGGTGGGGGGGCGTCTGACTTTGGGGGGCGGTGTTTTGGTTTGGGGCCAAAATGTCCAAAGGGGGGGTAAGGGGAGAGTTTTTATTGTAACGGGTTTTACAGCCTGGTTGGACCAAAGGGGAGGGAGGAGATTGGGGGCAGTGAGGGGCTGTATGGTTGTCTGTGAGTTTCCCGAGTATTAATGGAGGAAATTTCCCGTATGGATGATGGGCCGGTTTGTCCAGAGAAGGTGATAAAATTTTGGGTAAATTAAGGGGGGATAAGATTGGGTCGAGAGAGCTTTAAAGGAGAATTAGTGAAGTTAGAAATTGAGGAAAGATGACAGAAGACCAGATCCAGAGAGTTCCCATCCTTGTGGGTTGGGGAGTCAGTAAACTGCGAGAGGCCATGAGAGGAGGTTAATGAAAGAAACTGTGAGGCAGAAGGAGACATGGGGTCATCAATGGGGATGTTGAAATCACCCATGATGAGAGTGGGCATTTCAGAAGAGAGGAAGTGTGGGAGCCAGGCGGCAAAATGATCCAGAAACTGGCGGGGAGAGCCGGGGGGTCTGTAGACAACTGCGACTCTGATGGAAAATGGCTGAAAGAGTCTGAGGGTGTGGACCTCAAAGGAGGGGAAAGTGAGGGAGGGTGCAGGAGGAAGGACCTGATAAGTGCAGTGTGGAGAGAGAAGTATGCCAACTCCTCCACCCGGCCTGTTCTCAGGTCTGGGGGTGTGGGTGAAGTGTAACCCACCATAGGTGAGAGCGGCAAGGGAAGCGGTGTCAGATTGCTGGAGCCATGTTTCTGTGAGGGCCAGCAGGTTGAGGGAGTTGGAGAGAAAAAGGTCATGAACAGCACGGTGCTGATTCACTTCAGAAACATCTACATATACCTCCTGAAGGCAAAGACAGGTTAAAAGGTGATATTCTGATGGTGTAAGTTGTCCCGCTTGCTCTTTTACCCCAAAAAGTGCAAATAACTTTTAAACTATTTTGCAGATTCCAATAAATTTACACTGCACAGACATTACTCCATGACAGTAAAAATGATGTGCTTGTTTGCAGTGTAGGTGCTAGAAAACTGGGAGGAGAAGCTCGGTGGTGCCGTTTGGCAATAGAGAAAGAAGCGATGGGCACAGCTGGAGTCCCTTTGCTCAGTCTGTCCATAATCTATAAGAAGTGCTTGTGCAGTTTACATCTGTAACCCAAAAGAATATACAGGTACACCATGGAGGAATTTGTCTTCATTGTTAGCACATACTGGAAAAGTAAGTAGGTAAAGACATGTCAAAAAGAATTTATGAAGAAATATGGAAGATAACTGCCATTAAAGCACTGCATTCTCTACCTGGCAAAAAAATTGTACTGGACTGGCCCACAGAGGAATGATGGAAACCCCAGCAGCTGTAGGGTGTGCCCCCAAATCAACTTAACTGGTGGGCCCCAGAATTAACAGCACTGGTGGGCCCTGGACACCCTAGTCAGGCACCTGGCACATTGTTGGATGTCTATGGTTATATCCATGGTGAAGGATGTCCAAATATTTGGGTTTGGTTTGTAAATGGGCAGAACAAACAGATCATCGTCATTCATATTTTGTCACTAGTTCACAAATTGGAACTTCTACATCAGCATAACTGCCTGATTTTTTTCTATGAGGTTACCTGTGGAGGGGAATGTAGCAAAACAAGCCTAGAACACTTGTAGAACTATCATCAATATCCGGCAAGATGGATCCGGATATGCTGGCAGGCACCTATCTAAACATGGAGCATTGTGTTTATGCATGTTTGGATGAAAATGGTGCACTTTTCCAGAACGTGTTGTGACATTAATTTTATTGCCAAAGAGCAAAGTATGTGCAAGTTAAATTTCATTGTAATATGTTGAATAGTTAAAGTTATCCATACTTTTTTGGGTATCAAATAGATATATAGAGTTGCATCAGCAAACAAAACACTAAGGGCGACACGTATGATCAGGAGTTGCGCCTGTTTTCTGGCGAAAACTGCGCCTCACCGTATCGAATCCCCTGTCGGAGGCAGGGATGCGATGTTAGGCGCAACCTTCGCCACTTTCGGCTGCGCCTAACATGAAGGGGCGTGCAGTGGGCGCACTGTGGGCGTTCTGGGGCGGTACTCGGCAAATTCGAAAACTCCGAGGCATGCATGATTGCGGGTCGGCAAAGTGAGGCGCATTGCAGCGCTTTACAGCTCCGACAGTCAGACCTAGTTGAATGTGATCTACCTGAACGGAGAAGTCGAAGTGGAGCGCTTAACTCTTGTAATGTGCTCTAGTTCTACACTTACAGCAGTACACTACTAAAATAAATGAATTGTCAAGAAGAATAAATAACTAAGCCAGAAATCCTGCTTGGAGGACAATAGGTCCCAGCAGCCTTTTGTTGTATATACTGAATTGCATTAAACTTCAAAGCAGCCCAAATACATCTAAAATTGTTGTTATGGAAAAATGTTTAATAAAACATCTGTCCAACATCTGCATTGGCTTATGTGATGTTAAATGAGTGTAATTTCCTCGGACTTTGGACTACATTTTGTAGTGGATATTTTTTTTCTTTGAAGCTAATATATATATTGTCATTAATGTTATTGTAAAAAATGTATTAATACATTGATTTAATTTTTCCAGCACTTGGATATGTCTGTTTATTAAGTAATTCATTTCAATGTCAAATCCATTTTATTCTTCATACTGTGTAATGTATTTCTGTCGCGAAATCCGTTCCAGAATTACATTACAAATACGTGCCACAAAGTGTGGAAATACATTACACAGTATGAAGAATAAAATGGATTTGACGTTGAAATGAATTACTTAATAAACAGAAATATCCATGTGCAGGAACCATGAAATAAATGTATTAATACATTTTTTACAATAACCTTAATGACAATATATATATTAGTTTCAAAGAAAACAATATCCACCACAAAATGTATTCAAAAGTCTGTGAAAATTATACTAATTTAACATCAAATAAGCCAATGCAGATGTTGGCCAGATGTTTTTATTGGTTTTTTTTGTTTGTTTTTTTAAATGTATTTGTTCTTCTTTCTCCATGTATTCTATTTAGTATCTACAGCAAGAGCCAGCACAGCACCGGTGTTGCTGGGACCTGTGGTCCTCAAAGCAGGATTTCTATGTTCCCTGGGCTTTGTTCTAGACGTATTTACTTCCGTATTTACGTCCAGAATTACATCCGGATTTCCATAGGAATCCATTGTAAGCTAATAGTTCATTATCTCAGGCACATTTGTTGATGTTTTTACGGAGGTAAATACGGATGTAAATACGTCTAGAATGGTTGCTCTTTAATAGCTGACATTTACTACTTATACACAATGGTGCCATTTGTCCACTCGCAATACACTTTCACCATAGCAGCACGTCAACAATTCACAAACTGTACAGTTTCCAAAATCCTGCTGCCAGCAACGAAAGACAATACTCATTTCTCTTTTTTTTGCAATTCTGATAAATCACCCATATTATCAATGACATCAACAAGGGATGTGTGTGCAGACAGCCTACAACATATCTTATATACCCACCAAGCCAGCTCACCACACGTGACTTCCTTAATGAGCTGACATTGAAAGTAGAAAGTGGTCATAATAATGTGACTTGACTGTAAAAGTTTAGTAATGGGGTAAGAATAGCTTCACATCACTTGCACATATACTATGGATGGACACTAGAAAGCAATTACTTATGCAAAATAAAAAGGTTGCATAAACTGTGAACGCCTCCTTAGAAGTGGTGTTACCTAAGGAATAGAAGAGAACTTGTGGCTCACATTGTTAGATATGAATCTCTAATTAATAATGATGCTGAAAATCACCCGAGCCTTTGAAGTTAATAATTAGTGACATTTGGAGCCAGAACATTACTGTGGCCCAGTGTCTGCTAAGAAATCATCTATTTAGGTTTTTGTATCAAAGTTTTTCGTTTGTAAACCCCTCAGGTTGTTGAGGCGTGAACGTGCACACTGGAGAATGACATCAATGTTGGCAATTTGTATTTGATAAATCTTAAATTACACTTTTGGCAAGCACTAGTATCTTTAGGGTGTTGGGCATCTTGCAGTGTGGATTTGATTGCTAAATATCTTCTCTCTGCACTGGATTGCTAAAACAAGAATGTTAAAGACATACCTACCTTAAATCTCAATTAGCAAAAAAAAGAAAAACCTTTCAGGTTACCAAACCCCTTTGGGATATACATAAATATTCTCCTCTAAGGTTCCCTAACTACTCACCAACGGCATCACTCAATGGCTCTAAAAATACTTTTCATTATCAGTATCCACAGATCCTATCACAAAGGACATGCTACAGCGGAGCAGAGCTCTCCCTTCCATTTTTTTATGCATGGCAGTATCCATTATCACTTATGAAGTTGACTCTTCAATGTTTGACAGCATTGCGCATGACCCCAATAGTGATCTGCCAGTAATTAAGGTATAATCTTGGGGAGCATATGGTTTCCTCTAATCATTACTTTGCTTATCACCATCACTGCTTCTACTGTTTAAATATGTATTAAGCCCAATAACACCGGGGTATATATGACTCTATGCCCTGTCTACAGTGTCTGTACACCACCACCTCTGCTCCCATCACACATTCAATAGAAACTTTTTTCTGACCCTTTTAAGGGCCTTGATCTATTGCAAGCATTGTGTACTATTTTTCAAGGTCATTTATTCCCAGTTTTAATACCCCATGCGAAATGTATGTATGTTTTTTTTTTATTAAGCAGCACTTTTTATTTTATTTTATTTCATTTTATTTTTATTAATTTTTTAATTATTATTATTATTATTAAACTCCAACCTGCTTGGAAATAAAACATACTGCAACCCTGTTTCTTATTCAACACCCTAAATTAATTTTTTAAAGTAAATTAACGGGATGCATTAGAAAGGGGGCTATTATTTTCAAATTGATTAGTTTTAAAACATTGGGCAAAGGTCAATAAAGATTATTACCAAAACTTTCTTTTTCCAATTTTGTTTCTTTTCAGAGTTAGAGCATTCTTATCCCCTTTCTTGTTACAAAACCCTTTCCTATTACCGCCATCCTCCTCTGCTTTAGCAGTGGCAGGGGCGGGTGACATCACTCCCTCTGGTCTTATCAGCGGGATGAAGCTTGTTTCTCTTTTTCTGATTTTATAATTGAACTGAAAAAAACTTTAACCTTTAGATTTTACTGACCGGGAACAGACTTGAAACATCCGTCAAATGCAGACGAATTTATGTTAATCAAAGAAAGTCACTCAGCAGCTAAACTGAGTCTTGGGGCAGCAGTAAGGTTTTTCTCTTGCTGGAAGCTTCTTCTCATGACAATACAGCTGTGCTAGCCCATTTATGCCAACCTCCTACTGGGACAATGTCATTATTTTGCACAACCCCTCTATCAATAAAGTCTCTCTAACAGGCTCAGATAGGAGCTAGCAGGGGGCGAAATGCCGTAACTGCGTAAACACCCACAGCCTCACGATGTGAACCTAAAGAGGGTGTGAAGAGTGAAAACCCGCCAAGTGGGACCAAAATCCTTTAATCCAATATTCTGTGCCGATTTATTATTTTATAAATTTTATCTGGTCAATGTTTTTATCTGCACAGATTCTCAATCCCCTGCATAGACAAAAAGTTTTTACAGAATGATAAAATACTAAAAACCAACAGTCATTATTACAGAAAGCCAACACTCTGGTGTAACTATTCATTTCAGCATATTTTTCCCTTTTTTAAATAAAGTGCATTGCTGGTGGCAAAAAAGCTGAGAAAAGAAATCGGGAGACATTTTGATGAAAAAAATAAAACAAACAAATACGTCAGTAGTGGGCATTTTCAAGTTCTTCTCTACTGTTTTTACCAATGTGACAGAGTAAGGACACTTGGACATGTTTTCTTCAAGTTTTTAGGGAAAACTTAAAGAAAAGGATGACGTTCATTCTAAGGAATGCAGTCTATGGAAAAAAATTTACAATGGTTTTAAAAAAAGAACATTTTTACTGTTCTATAACGTGTCTGTGGCAGTTTAGTGGTCCTCATTGTTACTAGATTTGGGAAACGCATAAAAATTTGGGGCGTATATCTGTAATTTTTTAAAGCAAAAAAAAAAACCCGATCAATGTAACAGGTCCATTAGTTCTAAGCACGAATGTATTTTTTTAGCGTTTTTCGTTTCATAAAAATGCTGAAAAAAGACTGAAGAGAGGCCCATAGACTTTCAGTAAAAAACCTTCTGTTGTTTTTCACGAACGGCATTTATTTTTTCCTTTTCTCTGGACGTTTTTTTTTAAAGTTTTAAAAAACGCTGAGCAAGGCAGAAAATTTACTATCATAGTCTTTGTAAAGCACTGGATGCTTTTTACGCGTTTTTACATGCTTTTTTTGCAGAAACGATAGACATTTAGGGGCAAAATGATGAAAAGGGGGTGCAGCAGATACCCGTCTTTTCAGCCCATACAGGGCACCCCCTTCAACAAATTTTAAACTCCTGTACTCCCCCCCCAATGTATTACATAACAGGGGGCGGGGGGGGGGACTAGAACCGTACGAAGCATAGATTTATAGCTTCACTACGGCATTTCTACGCACATTACTCTGAACAGGTAGAGCCTTTCAAAGTGCTTTACCTACCCGAAATGTCGCCCGAGCGCTAGATTGGGCCCGTTTTTATGACCCACTGAGAGCGGGTTCATAAAAGGCCTTTTGTGGCCCCCTCAGCACTCTTGCTCCCCTTTAAACCCTCCTCAACTCGCGCCCGCTTTTTCACATCCTACTCCCCGCCCTCCCCTCGCCCAAACCTTCACTGGCTACCCATTTCCCAGCGAAATTAAATTTTAAGGTGCTAACCATGACCACAGGGTCTCCAGACCTCCCCCTCCCTACATCTTGCCCCAAAACCCCAATATCTCCCCTCACGCAATCTCCGCTCCTCACAAGACCCCCTTCTCTAATCTCCCTTATCACTCCTCACACAAAGCTCTCCAAGATTTCTCCTGCTTCCCCCACACTCTGGAAACCTGCCCCAACCTCAGACTCTCTTCCCCCTTTCACCAGCTTTAAAAGCACCTGAAAACCCCCTCTTTTTTTAGGATAGCCTATAAACATAGTACCCTTGCGTCAATACACCCTCCACAAACTTCTGCCCCCACCTTCTTTCTCTTTCCCCCCTTTCCTTTTAGATTTAAACCTTCATGGGCAGGGTTCTCTCTCCATCGGCCATTTTATTGTCACATACGTCACATTGAAATTGTTTGACTTAGTTAAGTAGTAACCCCTGCGAAGACAGCGCCCGGAATCAAAGGGAAATCTAAAATAAATAAAAAATTCTATGTCTGTGTAATGCGCAAAATTTTGGGGTGTTAACCCAAACCATGCATTCGCCCCTAAAGCTTTTCATTTCGCAAAAAAAAGGTAAAAATGTGCAAAAAAAACCCGCAAAATGCACCAAAAAAAGCTTTTTTTAGACTTTTGACAGGCGTGGGCAAAAAACTCAGTTTTATTTAAATTTTTTTTTGGATTTGGGGTTTTAGGGCTTTTTTGTCCCTGCTGTGTAACATAGCCTTAGTTGTAACAAAGAATTTTTTCGATTTCCAAAAGGGTTTTTGCTATCATGGGAAAAATTGAAAGATCTTATCTACATTATCATTGTTCTTGCTCAATGAATGAAGTCTTATTTACTACTTTTTTCGTTTCATCACATAAGCCTCTAGGCCTGTATTCTTGCAAATGTTCTTACGATTTTTATATTTATGTTAAAATAAAAAGTGCCCTTTAACTAATGTGTCAGTACAGTATTAAAAAGCCCCCC